>JAVCKT010010891.1:0-11437 GCA_032273925.1 Rhynchotus rufescens
CTCTTTGTGGTTCTATGTTTTATTAACTCTTGGCTCTCTTTTTCTTAAAATACCCTTTGTCTTGGTCCAGCTGTTGCAGGGGGGTTCTGACCAGATGCTGCGCTCTCTACATCTTCAGAAGGACGCGTCTGCGTACAACTACATCCGCGCCGGAGCCCAGCTAAAGGTGAGGGTCTTGTCAGGGAGCTGCAGGTAACTTGTCTTCATTGTAAATGCATCTTTAAATACTTAAAGCTACTCCTGAAATAGCAGAAGCTGAGCCTGGGGTGAGTGGGGAAAGGTAACACCTATCTGCTCTTCTTAACGGAGGGTCTGGACGTAGCAGACAAGCGTGTGCTGAGCTGTCCATAGGCCCCTTGCTCCTGTTTATGGAGAGCAATCCTCTGCGGTAGGAAGTACCTTGTCACTGGTAATAAATGCAAGCAGAGGTATTTGGGCCAGTTTGGCCCATTCCCCGTGGCACATGTTTCGTGCTTGTGCCCTACGCTCATCTCTCCCTCCACAGTGTTCCAACAACGACGGTGCAGAGTTCAAAGCAGTAGCTGATGCCATGAAAGTGATCGGCTTCAAGCAAGAGGAGATTCAGACCGTCTACAAAATCGTGGCCACCATTCTCCACTTGGTAGGTTCTCTGCCCCGCAGCTGGAGCAGGCTGTGCTTCAGGAGTGGTCGCATTGTGTGGTAGTGGTCTCCGTGGTGGAGACTTGGGAGCCCTCCCGTTCTCCATGTGCGGAGCACCCCCGTAGATCCTCCTCCCCCGTGCGCTGTCACTGTAGCTCCGTTCTGATGTGTCCCTGAGGAGAACACCATTGCAGGTGGAAAGGGGAAGCAGGCAGAAGAAAACGGTAGGTTTCTCCCGTTCTTTCTGCTCCGTGGGGTAGCACTTCTGCAGCGTGGAGCAAGGGCTTGAATCGCAGCTGGAGGCTGAGCTCAAGGCTTCCTGACTGATGGTAAGAACAGGCCAAGAAAACCCACTCTGGGTTCTCGCTGTTTATTGCAGGGGAACTTGAAGTTTTCTGTGGATGGCGACACGCCTCTCATCGAAAACGGCCAGGTCGTGTCGGCCATCGCGGAGCTGCTGTCAACCAAGGCTGAGCTGGTGGAGAAGGCCCTCCTGTTCCGCACCGTGGCCACGGGCCGCGACGTCATTGACAAGCAGCACACCGAGCAGGAGGCCACCTACGGCAGGGATGCCTTTGCAAAAGTGAGCTCAAAGTTGCTTTCTCTGCAGCTGATTTTGTAGGGGATTATTCAGAGCGTTTGGATGCTCAAATACAGTTCTTCAGCTTTTGGGTGTTTGGTGCTCCATGTGTAACTCACTCAAAGAATGATGATGCCTGAAGAAGGCACAGAGTTTTGAAACACCTTCAAAATTGCACGTTTTTCCATACGCAGCTACTGATAGGATTCCCGGGTGGCTTCCTGAGTGTAGTGTTTGCTGAGATGTGGAATTCCCTGCTTCGTGCTAATTTATTTCTGTACATGTGCTGTGTTCTATAGCTAAGAAATCAAACGATGAGGATGAAAGTATGAAGGCTCCTTGGTTTTTAACTTCACTTTTCGTAATAAGCTTCTATATTTCCATGCCTTCAGAGCGCATTTTGAACCTCCACGCTTTGAAGATACTTATACCAATGATCATTTTCTTTTTTAAAGGCGAACAGTATTATTTCACTGCTATTGGGTTCAATTGCCAGGTTTCTCTGCCTATTTGAACTCTCACTTGCTCATGTATACAGTGAAATAATTTCCAGGTATGGAAGACAATAGCCAACTTAAAAACAGATTGGAATCCAAGGGGGGAAGCATCGTACCCAGAGACCTCTTTAGGATTTGGACTTTGTGCTTGCGTGGAAGCAAAAGCCACATTTTTATTGGATATTCTCTTTTAGTCAGTAGTTTCTAGTAGAATTTAATCTGTTTTTTTTTTTTTTGCTTTGCTGCGGGCAGCATCTTGAGCTAGGCTTTGCAATGCTGGGTTGCATGGGCGCCGAAAGGAAGGGAGAGGTGCGGGAGAGCTGCTCACTCTGTGTTTGCTGGCAGGCCATCTATGAGCGCCTCTTCTGCTGGATCGTGACACACATCAACGGCGTGATCGAGGTGAAGAACTACGACACCGCCGTGCACGGCAAGAACACCGTCATCGGCGTCCTTGATATCTATGGCTTTGAAATATTTGACAATAACAGGTGAGCCCCGTTGCTGAAGCGCAGTGCTGTGGCTTCTCCTTACCCATGTGAGAAAACTCACTGCCTTTTTTTCTTGTTATTTTTTATTACAGTTTTGAGCAGTTCTGCATTAACTACTGCAATGAAAAGCTGCAGCAGCTCTTCATTCAGCTGGTTCTAAAGCAGGAGCAGGAGGAGTACCAGCGCGAGGGAATTCCCTGGAAGCATGTGAGCGAGCTGGCCGGGCAGGGAGAGCTTGGGCTGAGGTCGCTGCACAGCACAAGTCCCAGGTTTAAAGTTGCTCCCCGTTTAAGCTCCTGTCCAGGTCAACAGGACATCTGTGTGGATGCCGGTGGGACCGTCAGCATTGCTGCCTGCAAGACAGGCTGGGGAAGAAGTGACCTGAGAATATAGTAACGGTTCTGTGTTTGCCCTGGGTAAAGAGGGGGTTCCAGGACTGAGAGGCCACATCTTGTGGTGTCTTTGTGACCAGGTTTCTAATCTACATGCTCATCTGTTTGTCTAGTTGTAGCTATTCAAATGGGAAAAAAAGAGGGATTCTGATATTCAAGTTAGAGGTAACTTGAATTAGAGACATATAGGGATAAGATCAGGAATCAGATAGATTTTAAACAAAAGATATTGGCTCATACTAGATTGATATTAAGGGGTTTGATCCTCCATTTACAGTAAATTAGTGAGTTCTCCCATTTTTCCTCTGGGATAATTTACCCAGCCCCTTTCAAAACCTGATCGTGGAGGAACCCACTCCAGGAACAGGGGGGAATGAGCTGGAGTGCGCTTGACCTCAGTCTTTGTGTCACCATGTGGGAAAAAGTTACCGGTGTGTTTAGTAAACTCATTGTCCTGTACTGGATTTCACGCTTTTTTTATTTCCCCCCAGTTTTCACTGATGTAACTGTGTGCAGTTGAATATTAAGCTATTTTAAAGTGCATTCTGTAGCAGCTGAGTTTTAGAAGTCTTGAAATTAATGGGAGGTAGGTAAAAGATCCTCTTTTCTGCTGTTTAGCGGTAGAAGAGTGTGTTTGTGATAGCTGCCTGCTTGGTTTTTAGTTAGTGACCTGCGTACTGCAAGCTGAGCGCTTCACTTGTGATTGCTGGACCTAATGCTCTTGGCAGATAATAAAACTGTTCACCAAGCGAGGGCTAACACTGGTAGGGTCCTGGACACCTTCTTCTTGCGCTCACCAAAGTCAGATCTGTAACGTGTTCCTGCTCTTCTGTGTTTTCCAGATCGATTACTTCAACAACCAGATCATCGTCGACCTGGTGGAGCAGCAGCACAAAGGCATCATCGCCATTCTGGACGACGCGTGCATGAACGTCGGGAAGGTGACGGATGAGATGTTCCTCGAGGCTCTCAATAACAAGCTGGGCAAGCACGCTCACTTCTCCAGCAGAAAGGTGACTTGCTCCTCCGCATCCTCGGACCTTGGTTCACATCCCGTGTGTTTTGTTGTAGCTTTACTGCAGTGAGGCGAAGGATTTGGAGAGTGCCTGGGGTTGGAATCCGGGCTGCAGGGGATGTGTTTCCGTGCTGGGGAGCATACAGAATCACAGAATAACAGAATATTCAAGGTTGGAAGGGATCTCTAGAGATCATCCAGTCCAACCTTCCTGCTCAAGCAGGCACACCTACAGCATGTGGCACAGGGCGGCATCCAGGCGGGTTTGGACACCTCCAGAGAAGGAGACTCCACAACCTCCCTGGCTGTGCTTAAGCGTAGCATCTTCAACTTAAGCATAGCAGCTCTTAAGCTATGGAGATAGGCCATGTGGCCTGTGCTCGGGCGATGCTTTCTTGAAGGTTTTGCCAGCGGCAGAGGGAGCTAAAGGATGCGCAATGCGAGGCTGCGTTTATTCCCAGCATAAAGGCAGGCAGGAGCTGGGCTTTGACATGATGTCATCTGCAGCCAATCGGCGCCGCGTTTCCATTCACGTGCCTGGCTTCCCAGGCTGCTGTAATTCAGAATGACAGCGAAATTATCCACGCTTCTGCTTTATTCCAGCGATTTTTTTGTTTATTATTTTTCCATTGTCATTGCCTGCAAAGCGAGTTCACCTTAAACTGCACCTATGGTGTCCTTTGCCTTGCCTGTTTATTTTGGTCCTGGGTGTAAATTAAAAGGTTTTATCCAGCACTTGGCAGCGTATTGCAGATGTGGGCAGCGGGCTGATTAATTGGAGAATTTTCACGCTGAATAATCAGATAAAGGCCTGCCGTGTCCCGGTGCCCCGTTACTGAGGATGCTGGTTGAGATGTAGCCTTGAGGATGCTCTCGCTTCCCCTCCCACCACCGTAGAATCTTGTATGTAGGTCAGAAATGCAAAATTAGCCGGGTTGTGTAAGAGACGTGCTAAAGTCTGCCTCCGGGGAGGCTCAGGATAAACAATAGCTCTGGATCTGGCTTGTTTGAGCGGGGGACGGGACGGAAATAAAATAAAATAAGCAGTTTTTCTTCCAGCTGTGGCTTTCCTTAGGTGCCCTGTAGCTGCATTACCTTCCTGCTCTGCTGCCGCGCGTGTCGGCTGCGGGAGGGGAACGGGCAGTTTTGCTTCCCGCATTAACCTAAATGGCCCCTGCTTTAGCAGCAGGCGTGTTGGGAATGCTCCTCACCTGAAATCAAGTGTTTTCATGATGCCTAGTCGGCCTTTTAATGCCAATTCTTTCCCTTCGTGGTATTAGGAGCGAAGCCTGGGGGGCTAGATCCTGAAATGCCCGGCATTTGGGGCAGCTTGGGAAAAGATCCGGCTGCCAGAGCCCTTGCAGATGTAATCCCAGCACAGGAGTTGGGGTTCCGCTCAGTCCTCGGTCCCGTCTCCGCCGGGTGGAGCTTTTCCATAAGGGAGAGGGGGCTTTGCAGTTGGGGAAGAGCACTGAGTTCCATAAAACATATGGGAGACTATAAAAGGCAAATAAAAATAGAAAAAAAAAGAAAAAAGCCATATGAGTCGTTATCTTCAGGAGTCCCTTCACAGCATAGCAATATTAAAAAATAATAAAAATCCTGCTGGCTGCAGTAGTCCTCAGTGGGGGGTGGCATTGTCAGAAAACCCCCGTGCAGCCTGGAAAGGAAGCGAGGAACAGAGCTATAAATAATGTTTATGGAGGGAATGATGCATTTCCTCGGCTTGCTAATTTTCTAGTTTAAATCAATATAGCCTTGAAAATATTGACTCATAAAATTCGGATATTTTTCTCCTCCTCTCACGTCTTTGCTGTTGACCTTTGCTATAGACCAGTAGCTAAAACACCTTCTTCAACAAGCCCTTAGCCTATCAAGCTGTCAGAGCCATCTCCACTAGCCTCTCGCCTCTGGATTAAAGCAGAGGACCCAGTTTCATTCCATCCTTGGCAGTTGTTCCAGGTACTCTAAAGCTCTCCGTAGGTGCAAGATGATCCTACAGAGTTAAGAAGTGCGTGTGCTGCTATGCTATGGGAGCAGCTCCCACCTTTGAGCCTCTGTTAATGCTCCACTGCTCTCCTGTAGAGCATGTTGCGCTTGGGCTCCGGGTGGATAAGCGCTAAGGGGCTGCTGTGCCCTAAATAGTAGTGTCCTAGTTTGTGTTCTGCAGATCTGCTCTGCTGCTGTCTGCTTGGTTGTCCTGCTGAAAGCCTCACCAGCCAGGAAGAGCATCGGCAAACGGTTTCCCTATGGGCGTTTGCGGCAGAATTCTGTGTTCCTCGAGAAGAAAGCAAAAAAACCCAACAAGCAGACAAAAAGGAAGCTGGTCTTTCTTCTGCAAATAGTCTAACAGTTAGCTAGACCTGTACAAATGTGAATTGCTTCTCTAAGAGGTCTCAACATCACAGGCTCATTCTTGCAAGCTCTCTAAATTCTGATTGTTTTCAACTGATCTTCTAATTTCAAAGGCTCTAGCGGAGCGATAGACAGTACGTGGATGCCTGAAACTTCAAAGAGTGTCAGGGTCTGAGTAGCATCAATCTCGACCAACTGACTGTGCAGCTCTGCGTGTGAGAAGGTCCCTTCTGGTCCACCTGACCGACGTAATGTCTTCCAAGGCAGTGGGCAGTAGTGAAGGTCAAAATGACAGAAGCAACTGAGCAATAGATCTTGGTGCTCTACGGTCCAGAAACATCCTAAATAAGGAAAGATGTCCTTAATAGCGCTTGATCAGCGTCGATTTTTATTACTTTTTTGCAAAGTGCTCCACAACTAGGTTATTGATTTGTGGAGAATTCCCTCCTTCCTGTTTTCCTCCCTGCTCCTCCTTCCCTTTCAGGTTCCATTTGAGCTCTTCAACAAGGAAACACAGTTCATCCTGCCTTCCCCTACATCTCCTCCATATCCCTCGTTGTCACCTACCATCATTTCTTCCGTAGCCCCAAGAAGCTTAGTGTGTTTGGCTCTTCCTTCAGTGGCTTTGTGCCCTTCCTCAGGCCTCTCCCAGTTTTGTCCATATCTTTTTTTTTTTTTTTGCGATGGGAAATGGGGAATAGTCATTGAGAGGCTGTTACTTTACTGTGAACCTTGGCTTATCTTCCCGTATCTTCGTTGGGATCACTCTTTGTTGAAGTTCCTTTGCTTTTTCATGCCTTTCTGTGAACCTCTGATTTCTTCCTGCAGTTCTTCACATCCAGTCTTTGATTTTGCTTCCCTGGATAATTGTTAGCAACAGGCTGGATCACCTGCTTCTCATCCTGTCTTTATGGCTCATTTAAGAGTAATAGCAGTGTGAACCTCAGCCAGGTCCCCGTGGGTCTCCTTGGTGAAACTCTGCTCTAAAACCAGACCATTTACAGTTACCATCTTTCCATTTAATGAGGACCCTTTCCTCCTGTCTTTCATAGCAATTTAATTTCTCTGAGTTTCTAGTGAGGAACTTTATGTAGAGACTCAGAAAACCAAGCAGACTGTCAACTGAATCACTATGCTTAATATTTTTAAAAGTGATTTCTACTGATTTGCCAGCAGCTGCAAAGTTAACAGGGAGAAACATTAAAAAACTCAGTCAAAAAAAAAACACATCATATTTAGCTACCTTCCAAACTCTCCAGTTCGGGGTGAATTGGAAACGAGAGGCTCCTGCACCTCATTATGTCCCGTTGGGTAGAGGCAGTTGCTTCTTTTCATCCCGTTTTTCTTTGCCCTGCACCTTCTGCTGACATATGGGCTGGAGATGTTAGACTTTGGGTGGCTGAGAAAAGACCTGCTGGTGACCAAGCTGCCAAGACACACACTGCTTAGCTTTGGGGTACGGCCTCCTTTGCTCTGTGCTCCTCCTACACCTTTGGTCCCCTCTCCGACCCTGGCAGGCTTCCTGTTCCTAACGTGCTGGGCTGCTTATACCTTTTGTAACCTTTAATGTACCTGTTGCTCAATGGTTTTACTTGCTTGTGATTTTTTTTTTAAATTTAGTCTGTCGGTTTGAGCCAATCTATTTTCTACTCTTGGACGCAGGTTAAGCTTTTGAAGGATATCTTCCTGCTTCTATTAATCTCTTACCCTGCAATGCAACGGTGCTAATTTCCTCTTGCATTTTCCCGAGACTTTTGGTAAGGTGGGTAAATATTTATTCCTAGTTCTGAATGTTTTCAAGTGGTGCACGTGCATCCTGCCAAGACCTTAACTCATTTACCTGCCCCTTTGGGCTTTAATGAGAAAAATCTTTTTTTTTTGGCATCCTCCTTCTTTCACTAAGCACAGCATGACGCTTTTTCCTTTTGGCTTCTGTTGTTCCCAATGGGCTGTGGGGCGTCACTGCCGCTGGCACCAAACGGCTGCCATGGGGCACTTGGCACCTTCGTCGTGGTGCAAGGGCGGCGCGGGAGCCTGGGCAGCAGCGTGAGCCCTCCCAAAGAGGCCTGGCCTTGGTAGGGGAGCAAAACCCGCCTGACTTTGGCTCCTTCATTTCCTTGCTAAGGAGGGGTATCGTGGTGGAAAAATACCAAGGGAGAATTTTTAAAGGGCATCAATTAACTCCTAAGTGCAGTGATGGGTATGCACGAACGTTCACTTCATGACAATTTTGAGGGTTATTTTTTTCAAAAGTGAAATTCTAGTTCATTAACTTGATTTTATACCAGCATGTTTTGTTTTTATAAAGTATCCCTGAAAAAATAGGAAGTGGTGTTATAATGGGATTTCCCATCTTCGCACATGTATTTTTATCGGGGGGATAACCACACTTTTACTTGCTGCTCCCAATGCAAGTTGCTCTGCCACAAAGCTCAAAATTCCAAGGGTGACATTTTAATGTATGTGAAATCTATTCTAGCTGTGTGCCACTGACAAAATCCTGGAGTTTGATAGAGACTTTCGAATCAAGCACTACGCTGGAGATGTGATGTGAGTCCTTTTTCCCCCTTTCTTTCTTCTCCTCACAGAAATCAAGTTGTACCTTCTATTTTTGTCTTTTAACCAGCTTTGAAGTGGTACAATATTCTGATTGAATACTGCTTCTGGTATGAACCAGAAATAGCTGTCATACAGAATTACAGAGTGCAGCAACTGCTTATCAATTAAATCTCATGCAGTTTCTTGATTTTGTTCTTGCAAAAAAAAAAAAAGGAAGAAGAATGTAGAAAAGGAGATAAATGCTTCAGGGGAAGGGGGAAAAAAACACTGTTTATTCGAAAAGGCTGTAGTGAGCTAATAAGATCTGTTTTAGACATCTGTTTCATACTGTTATATAATTCTCTAGCTTAATATTCTTAAATCACTTTGAGCAGCAAAATACAGGATACCCAAATAAATAACCAAAATAAACGTCAGGGTAGGGAGTGTTTCTCATTCAGATTAAAAAGTTTTCTATGGCCAAAGTTTATGGCAGTTGCTGCAGTATTTTGTAATGATAGGGAGCAAAATGAAGATGCCCACATGTTAGAAACGGTTTCCTGGAAAAGTGATATTAGGGAATATTGCTGGCACGATTCCGTAGTCGCTTTGGAGTTTTGTAACTCCCAGTGCTTGCGGAATCCAAAAGCAAACAATGAGGAAGGAGTTTTTACCCTGGGCTTCGATTTACCTTGAGTTTATAAAAGCACCCAGAGGCTGAGCAGGGAGTTTTTGGCCTGGGTCCCTGGGAACACACAGCTCCTTGCGAGGAGCCGCCGAGACAAGGAGAGTTTCAGGAGTCTTTCTTTATCAAAAGAATCCCAAAGTCGTCCGTGTTATTTTCAAGCATTTGCTGATCACCTGGTTATTGGTTGTTCCTCATTTCTCAGTGGAGATTTATCTTTCATGCCAGGCAAGGAGCAGACTAGACATGTCGAAGAGCAAAACTTACTGTCTGTAGGATTTAGCTCAAACAGAGACCCGTGAGCCCAAGCCCTGACCCTGGTTTGGATAGTCTACAACTTGCCCAAGTCCTTTCATGGGTCTTGGCCATCACACTCTTCACCTGATCCCACAGAGATACCCACAGCAGGAGACTCTGCTTCTTTACCATTGACTTTATTTTCTTTTCTAGTTACTCAGTCATTGGATTTATTGACAAAAACAAGGACACTTTATTTCAGGACTTCAAGCGGCTCATGTACAACAGGTAGGTGTAAAATTACAAAAACGCTTGCTTTTAAATCTTATTTGTTGGCTTCCTTTTCTTTATAGGGTGGACAGTGGAGCAGCTTAATGTTTTTTCACTGTCTTTCCTGCACGTGGTGCATGTGTGTTGGCTGTTGCAGTAAACACAGCTTTGGGATCCAGTGGTTGAATTCCACCCTGACTTGAAAGCTCACCTACTGCAGTTCTCGAGATAAAAGCCCTTTTCTGTGCTGTTTTCCCCCAATGTAACCTTTAACGTAACTAAATCTGCAGGGTTAGTTTGAACCCAGCTCATTGTGCAATCCAGATAGCGCTGCAGAGGCTACCTGTGCTTGGTTGGTCATTAACCTGTTATTTTGATTAGTTGCAGATGTACCAGTACTGATCTCTTTGATCTTTCATCAGTGCTAAAGCTTTTGAGCAGCATTTGTTCAAGAGTAATCTTGTCAAACCCCAATAAAAAGCTTTTATTTATTTATTTATTTATTTATTTGAAAGAAAGACTTGAGGTGTGGGGAAAAAAAAAACAAATAGCACAGACGAAGAGGATCCAAACCTCTGACATGACAAATTTGAGCCAAATGGTCACTTCTCTTAAACCAAAACTCCAGAAAACTCTTCCTCGATGACTGGCCTTAAATGTGCTTTCGTTCTTCTCCACCCATTGTGTGTCTCGGCCTTTCCCAGCTTTGCCCAGGGCCAGAGCCCGCGAAAGAGCCCGGGAGCTGCTCGCACAGTTCTGCTGCCCTCACTTAAAAGCTAGCGCGACTATTAGCTTAGTTTACAGAGCTGTCGTGTTTGCTCAGTGTCCTCCTTTGAGCAGTCTCGCCCATCATGTTTTCAAGCCTTCTTATTATTCCCTTTTAACGCCAAAGTCTGCAAAATCTGTGCTGCCCCGAAGAGCTGCTGAACGTGGCCTCTGGCTGCAGCCGGGTCTGTGGGAAGGGCTGTTTGCAGAGATCGTTAGGGTGCGTTAGAGCAAGTGATAGATGGGCCATTAGGTCGTCCTAACTGCTCTGGGCCGGTGTCTCTTGCAGCCTCTCGTCCTGGCCAGCCCTTCAAGAGCACCTAGGGAGTATTTTATCCATGGAGAATAGTGCAGGAGTAAGGCGTGAAATCAAATGCTGAGCCTCCAGGGAGGATGCTGTGGGCTAGGACCTTCCTCATCTCTGTTGAGATTAAATCCCTCTTTATGCGGGTGTCGGTGGGGCAGGCCCTGCTTTCCATAGGTCCTTGCAGCTGTACCACCCCATCAGTGGCATCTCTGGAGAGGAGGGTAGCTAGTTGCAAGCTTGGAGTGTCTGATGCTCAAGCGTGAGGGATGTTCTGATCGAGAATGTCGTGCTGGGTTGGCTGATGTATTTCTGAGCTGAGAACACCAGTAGATTTGAACAGAAGCAAACTCTTGACATCTGAATTGAGTGGGCTGCTTGTTGCCCTGCTGTTAGTCTGTGCAATTAAAGAGATTGTCTTCTAGCTCTAATCCCGTGTTGAAGATGATGTGGCCCGAAGGTAAACTGAGCATCACTGAGGTGACCAAGCGACCTTTGACAGCTGCCACCCTCTTTAAGAACTCCATGATCGCGCTAGTGGACAACTTGGCATCCAAGGTAAATACCTCTGTGTCAAAGGTGACTTCTGATTGCTTGGGGGTGGCTTCTCTGTGGAGAGTCATCGTGGCCCTGCCGTTGTCAGGAAGGAAGCACGAGCTGATCCGTGCCAGCCTGGCTTGGCTTTGG
>JAVCKT010010891.1:15432-33305 GCA_032273925.1 Rhynchotus rufescens
TGACAGCCCAAGCAGGCTTAGCTGGGGTGAAGGGAATTTGTGTATTTACGTATTTGCAAAATTTGCAAAAATCTGTAGCTGTGAACTGGGACACCGCAGTGTCACTGGTGGGTGCGTGCAGCTCTCTCCCCCAGTGCTCGCGTGTGCTTTTTGACTTTGTGCTCCTCATAAGCCCTTTAGCTTGTGTGCTGCTATCCAGTAAGCCCTGAAGACCTTGTAATGCTGTGGCTTGTTTGCATATTAAATATTTGTGTTGTTAAACTCATCAAAAGACCTGTCCTTTTTATCGCACTGGGTTGCATTTGATGTCGAGGGCAGATTCGGCGTGTTCTGTCTTCTTCCTGATGTTAGTGACTCTATTGCCAGCACCAGGACAGGTCAGTGGCTCACGGCAACTGATGTGTGCAAGAAGTGGCCCAGGCTGAGTATTAGCAAAAGGAGATGGAGAGCAGTGCAGACCAGTTCCCGCTGCAATTGCGGACTCGTTCAGAGCTTCTACGCTAGCTGTAAGTCAGGGAGGTCTCGGTGTACCCTGCAGTTTCCATAAATATTTCCAGTTTGTTAGGATGCTCATGATGGCGGGTAGATGACCTGGCCCTTGTTTCGTGCCAGACCACTTAGAGATTACGGTGCAGAGATTATCAGCTGCTGGTATCAGGTCCAAACTGCTGCCAATCAATATCAATCAATCAATGGTAACTGCTCTGAACACATCAAACGAGGCTTCTGCTTTGACTCCTAACACAAAATGAAATGGGAGTTGAGTTCCCAGAGGCTGCTTTGACCTCCGAGGCTTGGCCGATGATGTCCTGTCCTGAAGGGTTCGGAGGGCTCAGGTGACCAGGGTGTTCCTGTGGATTTCTCCAAGTGAAGTTGCCACCCCTGCGGATTGCCTCTTTGGGGAGGTGGTCAGAGACCACTGAGACCCTTGTTGCCTTCTGCTTCAAGCCCCGAGAGGCCTGTCAGGAGAAAGCCAAGGAAGGTGAAGCATAAATCTCTTTTAAAATCCTAGAATTGCCTTTCCAGAGAGCTCAGCCAGTTCCTGGGAATAGGCAGGACAGGAGCCGAGCAACACTGAGGAGCCGTCCCCGCAGCCCGGCGTGCTTCCTCTCTCAGCAAGAAGGAAAACAGGGCATGGTTTTCATTGCCCCCAGCAGTAGCTTTGCCTCCCTCCTGGCCAGCGCAGCCCTTCAGCACCCTCCAGGGCCGCTGCACGAAGGGCTCGGCAGAACGTGGTGCTGCCAGCTCGTTGATGGCTCCTGGGGCTCCGTTTTCCTGGCTGCCACTGCCCTTTTCCACCCGTGCGTTCCTGTCCCACCAATAATCACCCGGGAGGAAGGCCTGAGGCTGCGGGTCTCATCCTTGAGCACGCAGGGGAACGCTGCAATCCAGCGTCTTCTCCCCCCAAAATCCAGGGTCTTGCATCAGTTCCCCGGGTGTAGGGCTCTCTTGTTCCAAGGCTCCTGTATTTCAGCCTGTTCATCCTCGTTAGCGTCGCGGAGGCTCCGCTTGCCTGTCGTTAATGCTGCATTCCTCCAGGTCGTGTCAGAACTACCCAAGATATTCAAGGATGATCTCGTTTCCTCAGCATTATCGAAGGGAAAAATAGCAATTTGGAGCCTTGTGTTATCCTAAGTTTAGGACAGTGACCTACAAATCACAGAAAAACAGGGCTAAAGGGGACCTTGGGGAATGCATCTAGTTCAGCCCCTGTTTGAGGACACGGCTGCCTACATCTCTTTGATAGAGATGCTTGTCCAGACCAGTGTCTCCAGGGAGGGAGGTTCCCCTCCTTTCCATGAGCTTCGTGTTCCCATTCCTGACTCTGCTCATGTCCGATTTGAATTTCTACAGCGTAGTTAAACCCAAGTGTTCTGTGTCCTAAAACATTTGTTTCTCTTCATATCTGTTTACATAGATATAATATAACAATAACCGAGGTGATGATGTGTCCTCGTAGACTAAAACCCGCTTGTCTTTATGTCATGTTTTTTAGCTGTTCTGGCTGTTACCCTGCTCTGAACTGGCTCACCTCAATTTGCAGGGCCCGACCTAAGTGCTGTGTTCAGAGAGGTAGAAATCTGTGGGTTTTGCATTCCTCACACAAAGTTTTCCTGTTCGTATGCCCCTTTGTTAGAAAAGCATGAGCTTGACCCGTGTTCAACTAGGACTTCTAGGTTTTTTTTTTTTTTTAAGCTCTAGTGTCTAATCGGGAATTTTTCTTCTTTTTTATTTTTTTTTCCCAATTATTGCTGTCTAAATGTAGAGCTTTGCATGTGTCCTTGTTGAGTTCATGCCATTTTTTTTCCAGACCACTTCTCCCATTTGTCAAAGCCGTTTCACACTTTGACCTTGCGCTCCGAAAATGTTGCCCGCAGATCCAGTATAAACACGCTCTTCCTTCACCCAAACCAGCAACGAAGCTGTGGGGTAGCATGGGACCCAGACCAGGCTCTTGTGGAGCATCCAGGGTATAACCCTGCATCTTGAGGGCCCGCTGCTTACTCTGATAGTGGTTTTGCCTGTGATTCTGCAGCTCCTTTTAGACCAGGAGGAAATTTCTGAAACTTCATTTCAGATTATCATTTCTGATTCAAGTCTGATTATCAGACTTGATCATGAAATTTTAGGCTTACTCATATTAAGATTTCAGACAGCTAATCTCCCGTTGTCTGAATGCTAGCCTTGCCTTAATTTTGAAAGCTTGAGTGTTGACCCATCCTTAACGTGACCTCGGAAGCAACCTCCGTGTCCTGGAAGACCTGGAAGAGCTGGTGGGGATCCTCATTTGAGTTCTCCCCTTGGCCCTGGTGGCTGCCAGCCTGCAGAATATCCCTCTCCTTTTGCAGGGGTCTTTTAGAAAATAATATGTTAATATTATGAAAACAGAATTACGCCTTGAAAAACTGAAGTGTGGGCCCGTTGACCCTTTTTGAAGCTTCGTTGTCACTTTTCTTTCCAATGAAGCCAGATGTGAGATAAGAAGGGCTAATAATGAAAAGAAGGAAGTGGATGAACTTCAAAACCCAGCATGATGGAACTACTTTTAGTTGAAAATAATTATAGCAAGCAAGCACTGATGACATTTTATAAGTGTATGTAGTTTTTATGGATTTCTGTCACTCGAGCCATAGGAAGAACTGCATTCAGCATATTTTAAACTTAATAGAGCAATTTAGGCCTTTGTTTAGAGGTTGATATTTGAAGAAACTCATTTTATCATCAGGCTAATTCCTTTGTAGTGTTTTGCTGGGTCTTTTATGAACGCTCTCTCTGCTGTCATCAAAGGCCCTGGAGAAGGGGGGTGTGAATCCGATTTTGATGTATTGCAGAAAAAAGGACAGTTTAACTTGAATGAGTAACATTCATTGTGTAGTAGACCTTGCTACGGACTGCTAAGAGGAGGAACATGTCATGAGCCTTCTTCAGTCTCTTCTGTTCTAACTTTATAACTCCTTTATAATTCAAACCTCCTTCAAATGACTAAGATGGATGGACATTTTAATTTCTTTCAACTAGAAACGATTGCTTCTGCACAGACCTTTTCCTTCTGAGTGAGACCCCTATTTTGTGTCCTTAGGAACCCTATTATGTCCGTTGCATTAAGCCCAACGATAAGAAGTCTCCACAGCTCTTCGATGAGGAACGTTGCAGGCATCAGGTCGAGTACCTTGGCCTTCTGGAGAACGTGAGAGTCCGTCGCGCAGGGTTTGCCTACCGCCAAACGTACGAGAAGTTCCTTCACAGGTAAGACGTTCAGCTCTGAGCAGGTCAGCTGGGAGAGCTGAGGAACCGGTGGCATTTGGGCATCATCCTGTGGAGTAGCGAGCAAGTCCTGAATCCTCTGGGTTTGTGGTGCTTGTTTTTGATCATAGGTAATGTGGGAGCATAGGTAATGGGGGCTTGTTGTTGTTGTTGTTGCGTTTTTAAATATCTACTGCTGGGTAGAATAAAACACGAATCTAACAAGGACTCTGGTTGCCCTCTGTTTTTGTGGCCGCAGACACGTTTATGGTGCTTTCTTGGTCCTCAAACAGACAGGACCTCTTCGGGCTACGACTCCATCGCTGTCTTAATCTCTTCAGAATGAACATGCAAGGAGGATCATCTCCAGAGCATAATCCTAAGACTGGAACTAATTAGCTTCTCTCTGAATACTGTCTAATTGTTGCAGGGAGAGGCACAGATGGGCGCTGGGCGTCCCGGGCAGCGCGTGCTGCTGCATGGGCTGCTACGGATGTGCAGGAGGCAACGTCGCACTTCCAGGACTGAAGAAGAGATAATAACTTGACCCCATTCAGACATGTTTTTGATACTTCTGCCCTCTTTGCTCCTAGCAGGCTTGTGCCAAGTGAAACGTTTTAGATAGGAATTGTCTCGTGGCCTCGGTCAATTAGCATGGGTGCTAAAAAGTCATCCTTGTGCTGATGAAATGTTGAATTGAGTTTGTCTTCTCCTATTGAGGCAGGTGAGAAACGGGGCCCTGCAGCGAGGAAAAGATTTCAGCGGTTCAGTGGGGTGTCGTGTGGTGGAAAGGAGGTGTTCTGCAAAGAGCTCTCGCCGCTCACGGGAAGTGTTGTTTCTCTTCAGCTCTACGCAGCGATTAGGGCTCCTCGCGCTGCCCTCGCTGGTGGGATGTTGCACTGTACTCCTAACGTTGGCATAATGCCTATTAATATAAAGAGCTGCTTTGTTTTTCATGAATGTTTGATGAGATCCCGTAAGCTTGAGAGCAGAAGAGGGGTGGGCGGGCAGCAAACCAGGTTAGCGCGTGGCGCCTGGTACGGCCCTTGCGCCCGGTGGTCTTGTCTCGGTGGCAGAATCCTGCAGCGGGATTAAAAGTCTAAGGTGCAAGGCATCAAGTGGCGGAGTCGCAGGGCACAGGATCGCTCGCAGTTGAGTTCAGTTTCCTTTAACTTTTCTGAATCTTAAAAACAACAACAAAAAAGATCTGCTCTGTCCCTTGACATCTTTCTTATTTTTCCCTTTTCCTGAGGCTCAATGCTTTGTTCCTCAGCCTTGGGAGAGACTCAGCTCTCTAAAGGTGCTGGGCGAATGTGAATTTTGGTATGAACTACACATTTTAGGAGATGGCCTCTGGATCACAAGGGATTTCCTTTCCTTTCCTCATTCCCGTTTGGTGACAGATGTATGACAGACGGAGAGCACGGCAGAGGCATCCAGGCCCTTCAGCTCTGGATTCGGGGAGAGATGATTTTAGGACACAACCCAACGTCATTGGTTTGCTTGTATTTGGGAAAGTTCTCATAAAAACTCAGTCCTGCCAACAGTTGTCCAAAGCCCTTCGAGACCTCGGAAGCTTTTGGACTTGCTCAGTGCTGGTCAGGAGGGAGAGGTCTCGCCCAAGGTTTAGTTAGTCCGGGCCTAGAGGGAGCCCGTCGCAGCTGTCCTGCTGCCCAGGCTGCCCAACCCTTGGCTTCTCCTGCGGGAGCGCCCAGGAGATCTGGCGTCCGCCCCCTCAAATGCGGTTGTCTGATGTTTTGTTGATCCCTCTTTTAATGGCAAGGGGAGAGATTTGTACATACCTATACATACATTTATGTACTTTTATATATGCTTGATCTGTATGCCACTTTTTCTTTCTGTAGGAAAACAAAGATTTTGGTGTTCTTTAGCTCCAAGCACTATAAACGAGTCCATATTGAACAGAAGGAAATAATGTCAAGCTCAGTTAAAGCCCTTAATGAATGTCCTCGTCAACGCCTCCTTGTACTTGAGAAGATTTGTACTTGAGCCCTGCGTAAGAAAGTGTTAAATAAACCAATCTACTCTTAAATCAATTGGTGGGAAATAAGATCTAAATATATTTTCTGGTGAACCAAGAGATGCTTCTCTTCCCCTTGGTAAAGTACATCTTTGAGCAAGGCAAAACGCGCGTTGGGAACACAGGTCCTGACGGACTAGAGCTCAAAAACACCACCAGTGTGTAGCATGTGTTTGGCTTAGTGTGAAGCTCACCACGGAGAAGCAGAGCAGATATGGGAACGGGGAGGACAACGGTGCCTGCGAGGCCCCCACGGCCATGTGTGCATGGGAATGTAATCCAGCCCTTCCTCTCCCAAGGCATCCACATGCCTATTTTAAGGCATCGTTAAACATAGCCTGAGCACAACAGCAAGATCCCCGTGAGCAGAACGGTGGTGAAAGGAAGGTATGAGGGGGCCTCACGTGCAGAGCCCTGATTTTTCAGTGGAGAATCTTGATTTTAGGAGAGCGGTGCTGGGAATCGCGAGCTGGAGGAGCGACCTGGGACACCTCAAGGGTTTCCACAGTGGAAAGGAGAGGAAAAATGAAGGCAGCGTGGCAGAGGATACTTAATATATGGACGACCTTGAAAGCTGTTGGCATCTTGGGGCAAAAGGGAAGGGTTGTGCTGTCAGCAAGCGGGTTTATTTTGGGTTCGGCCTCCCTATAATTAGCCGCGAGGTTGGGATTCGGACGTGTTGCGGCACCCGGATCACGCTCGCCGCTCCAGGGAAGGAGTTGGCAGCGCTGCCCTGCACGTGTCCAACGTGTCCACCCGTCCCGCCACGCGTGGGCCGCGAGGGACGTGGCCGGGGTGGCTTGGCGAGTCTTTAAATAACGTTGCCCTGTTTTTATTGGAAAGGAGGAGATTTTGAAATCTCCTTACCCGGGCAGTTTTTGTCTGATTTGCGTGGCCTCTGGGCTGAGAGAAGGTGGGTCTGCATTGCCAGCCTGATTGCCTTTTTTCTTCTCCAAATATGCGACCGTGGAAGATTTTGCTACGCGGAGCCCGATAAATTAATTATTGGAGGAACATTTTCCTGCTAAGAATAGGAGAGAGAGAGAGAGAGAAACCAGTGAAAGGGTTTTGATATCTGTGTAAAATATTTATGTCCCGTGTGTATTCGGGAGAGGGAGTGCTGCTGCCAGCCGAGAATAAACGCAGCGTCTCCTGCCATGAGTCGGAGGCTTTTTTTGTGCATATATATCTGCCTGTTTTATTTATCAGGCAGATCTCTCGTCTGTCTGCTGTAACCCTGGAGCTGACAGTGTGTCCTGTTCAGATACCGTGTGTACAGCTCCATTGCCCACCCCCTGTCAAAGGCTTATTTGGAAAGGTTAATTTGATGAATTAAAGTGACAGTTTGATATATTTCCGTTGACCCGTATTTCTGCGTGTGGAGTAATTCCTTTTTTTAGCCTCGCCACTCTGCCTATAAAGGTTTGTTGTTTTGTGCATTTAATTCTAGCTGAAGATTTTGAAAAAAAATCTGAATATCTGAGGCATTGAGATTGATGCTCGCCTCTGATTGTAGGCTTTTAAATGGAGAAGTGGCTGAGATTGCTGCCTGCACGTTTTATTTAGAATATGAATATGGATAATATTACAGAGAAAATGTCTCTTACGTTTTTGATTGTGTCCGTAAATCGCATGCAGAAAATTCATCATTGCTATTTGCAAGAATCCATTCAGCCATTCAGCGCTTTGCAAGGGCAGTAAATCTTATGGAGAGCAGAGTCTGATGTCGTTATTTTGATGTTTGGTTCATATTCTGTTAGTTCAAACCTGCACATTCTTTTTTCCTATGAAAAGAGGTTTGGAAAGTCCAGACAAGAGGGAGTGATTGAATGGCCCTTATAAACATTGGTCTTTGTATGTCTGTGGAAAATAAGGAAATTCATTCAAAATGATACAAAAGATGATCAAAAACATTATTTGGGTTTTTTTTATGTCTACGTTTTCTGACTGAACGGTTTGTTGACTGCTGACACAGAGGATAAGCAACCCCAGACTTTCCCTTCTTGCAAATTATTTTATGTTGAATGCTAACAATTAGTAATGGAATGGCCAAATCTCCAGGAAACTAATAGTCTAATAGTGAGACTTAAGTGTGTTGCATCTGTTGTGCTGTGAAGAAGCGAGGGATGGTGGTATCTCAAAACCCGAGCCTTTCTTACATTCCTTTCCCTTTCCTTTGGGATTTTCCCACACAGCACCTCAGTTCTTCCTCCAGGAGTTGATTTTATGAGAAATTATAAGGATTTCTAAAATAATGTTGAAGGGTTGACCTCTTGAGAATATAGATGACAGATTTACGTTTCTGTGTAATTCCAGGTACAAGATGATCTCGGAATTCACTTGGCCAAACCACGACCTCCCGTCAGACAAAGATGCCGTGAAGAAGCTCATAGAGTGCTGCGGGTTTCAGCACGACGTCGCCTATGGGAAGACCAAGATCTTCATCCGCACGCCGCGGACACTCTTCACCCTGGAGGAACTGCATGCCAAGATGCTGGTGAGGATCGTCCTCTTCCTCCAGAAGGTAAAACTCAGTTGGAGCACCATGAAACACCTTTGTTCCCCTTTCAGGCTCACCTGCAAAAGTGACAATTTTGCTCAAATTGAACTGCAGTTTGATTGCTGCTGCATTGTGCTCGTTTGAATGTTTTCCCTTTGTTTTAGAGCTCTTTCAGGAGCGATCTGTGGCTGCACAGGAGCCTTAATGAGGTTTCATACTACTGTGATCTGTAGAGCCTGTAAGACTCTATGTTCGTATAAAGCTTGCTGTTTGCTCAGTAAGAGTAGGTCGTATAGAAACGTACACATTGGCTGCATTTAGCCAAAAAGGGTCCTTTTGCACCTGTTGCACAACTGGTGTGGAGACAAGCTTGCATGCATGAAGGTTTATCCATGGGTCCCTCACTGGTGGCGTACATTGACTGCAATGTTGAAACTTATGGGGACAAGAGAGAAGGAGAGAGAGAAAGAGAGACTGAGAGGAGGAAAAGAGGCAAGTCCTCAGAAGCCAGAGAGGAAGAGAAGCGACGGGATCTGCCAGTGAGCATCCTGCTGTGGTGTCCTCCACCAAGTGGTCTCCCCATCATCCATGTCCCACAATAATTGTGTGCATTTCATCAGGACTGCCCAAGCTCTTTTGGTTCAGTTAGTGCTGTTTGGATATGTTATTTGGGGGTGGGTATGACATCCTGACTCTTATGGAGCTTTTGCATGTACATTATGGACTCCCCTAATGTGAAAGAGAGGCTACAACTGAAGGAAAGGGAGGGAAAGAAAGGAAGAAGAGGGGATTTGCACACCAAGGGTGATGTTTCCCATGAAACCTGTTGTAACAACGACGTTGGAGTTTGCAGGTTCGAGGCCAGGAGAGTTACAGCTCCCAAGTGACCTGAGTTTTCGTACTGAGTGTCTCAGGAAGGGAGGAGTGACCTCCTCTGAAATTAAAAGATGAAGTTAATGAAGGAAAAACGCAGAAGGGCTGGGGAAACAGGCGCTTTCTCACTGCAAGAGGAAGCTCCTGAAGCTTCAGATAAAATCTGCTGTGCGGTGGGAGGCACAGATTTGGGGCAACGTGAAGGTAACGCGAGCAGGGCTTGATGGATCAGCTCCCTGCCTCTGGAGTGGATCTGGTAGATAGTTGCTGTGCAGCATGTGGCCCACCAGCATCCCTCCCCTAGCTTCCCCATGTCCCTGTGAAGATAAGGACCAACACATGTCTCTGGAGGTGACTTTCTCTACTGGCGTGGGACAACTGGAGTCCTCTTTTTGTGTCTTCTATCCAAGGAACCTCTGGTGAGGTTCTGCTGAAGGTCCATAGGGAAGAGACTTTCTGAAGCTGGAGAGAGACCTGCTGAAGTGCCCAGGCTACTGCAGACTGCTCAGAAGTGCTCACGGAGTGATGGGAAGGGCTCTTCAGAGGGTCATGGACTTGCAGCAACAGGCAAAACCCAGGCACGTGTAGCTGCTCATGGCCCCAAGAGCACGAGCTGGAGCTCATGGTGGAAGCTGGACTCATGTTCATAGGTGTGCAGTGAAATACTTTGCAGCATGCGGAGTCTGCAGTAAAAACACTTGCGTTTTTCTCACGCGTTCCCTTCCATTTCTGCTTTTCTGGCATTTTCCCCGGCGTTTCCCAGTGCCTTTGCACTGCAGACGGCTCCTGTGCGAATGCACCAGTAGATGGGGCGCGTGCCGACCGCGGGGCCGAGAAGCACAAGCGACACAATGGGGGGAAAGAGAGACAAATGAGCATGTGCCCCTGCGCCCGGGGAGGCCTCTGCCCGCTGGAAACGTGCGGGCAGTCGGGCCGGCCGCGGTGCCGGTGCCCGGCCACGTTCCCTGCTGCTCCTCCGGCTCTGCTTTCCTGCGCGCGGAGCTGGCGGGGACGAGCGGACGCTCCCGAGAGGCGCGAGGTTAAACCTGGAAGCAGAGGGAGATGTGAGCTGGTTTTGGCAGATCCTCCAGCCTTTTGTTGCCTCACCGAATTTAGCAAAGGAAAAGACAAGGGGAGGTGAAAGCAGGTTGTGACAGTAGGAGCTTGTGGGATTAAAAGAAATGGGGGGAAATTAGGTGTTAGACTGAAAAGCAGGCTGGGATCCAGAAACCATTTTCTTTGCACAGCAAAGCTGGTAAATGAAGGAAGAGGCTCCTGTCGCAGTTCTGCTCCTCGGTCGCTTTAAACCGACCTCTCCTCATTTCTAATTACCGACATTAGGTGGTTTATTGCTGTCATGCAAAACAAAAGGCTTTCCAAAGGAGATTTGGTAATTATCCTCGGAGCTTCGTCTCGTGTGTCGCTTTTAACCCTTAAATTAATGCTCGTTTGCAGGCTTAATAAATGGCAAGAATTTTCTTTGTATTAATTTGCTTCCACTGAATGAAACCAGCTTCCAATGTAAGTGATAATTTGGTTTTCTTTTTGTGGCGCAACTCCCAGATGCCTTCTCCTCTAGTACTGCCTTCAACTCTCCCCTTTTTCTGGTGATAAAATACTAGTGGAAGCTGAGACCGTAATTTTACCCGGGGTTGAACCAAGCTGGTAAGCAGATGAGATGCAGCTTAACTGGAGCAACTGGTTGGCTCTGGGGGAATTTTGCCATTTGCTCCGACTTAGAAAACTCGGCCGAGAAATCGCTGTCCGGGCAACATCTAGTTTTAGAAGCGCTGGTTGGGATCATCCCTCCTGTTCCTGGGCTGCGCCGAGTCGGGTTTACTCCACCGTGGGTCCTGCCGTCGTGGCGAATGCGGACGGAGCCTCTCGAGGGTGGGCTGTTGTTTCGCTCTCTTGATCGGAAGCGCGGAGCGAGGCCGCTCGGCAGCGGTGCAGCCGCTTGCACTGCCACTGAGCACGTTATTCCGGGGCGGGTTTAGCAGCCGGGCCCAGCTGCACGTGGCAATCACGGCGCTCAATTCTTAATGCAGCAAATTGTTGCAGCCTCCAACAACACAGGCAAAAAATACTCATGCATGGGAGTTCTCCAAAACCAGCAGACACATGGGATGGCGCGGAGGCCGTGGTGGCTTTGGGGCACCCCTGGGTGCGCTAAGGCTCCCACAGCGCCACTCGCCCTGCGCTCACAGGGTGGGTTTTCCCCCTGCTCCCAGCATTGCGGGTCACGGACCCTCCTCTGGCGCGAGCCGTCACTCGCACCCTGCGCCGACACTCGCACCCTGCGCCTACACTCACACCCTGCACCGACACTCGCCCCCCTGCGCTGTCACTTGCACCCCTGCGGCTGTTGTCACCCTGGCAACACTGGCCAGCCCTCAGCGGGGAACAGGCGGAGAGAGCCCGGGCACTTGACGTGTCCTAATTTAGGGGTTCACTTCCTTTCCTTCGTGTCCCCGGGGTCCCTGCGCGCAGGTGGGCGAGGACGTGCGTGTCAACAGAGGAGGCATTTCCCCAAGGGCTCCCCGATTCCTCTGATGGGGGCTCCTGGTTGGGGACCCCACTAGAAGGGGATGCCAGGCTTGGCATGGAGTGCACGTCGGTGCATCGGGACATGTGCATGGACACTGCTGCAAACCACAGCTTCTGAATCACGTCTGGCTCCGAAACACGCCGTTTCGTGGAAGGGAACAGCTTGGAAACACGCGTTTCCATGGCAGGGAAACCCTTCCCGCTTTCCTTTTTGAAAAGCTCCTGATCTGCTGCATCTCCACATCTCTTGCAGGCGCGTTTGCATGACAGAAAGGGTGCCAGTGCTGTGTATTTTCATGAAAGTGCAACCAAGCAGGCACAGTACTTGGCCACCTTGCCTTGAGAAGGGACTGAATTTGCCAGGACAGTGAAAACACCAGGATGCCCTAAGCAGTGCCTGGACCAAGGCAAAGAAGTGGTGATTTGTGGGCAGGGAGCCTTTCCAAGGAGCCACTGCAGTAAATCAGAGTCAGCCTCTCATTCCTGCAGTGGGGAATAAGCGGCTCCTCCGTTAGGGGCCCTTAAAGAAAGGTCGACACAAGGAGCTGCAGCGACACAAGGAGCTGCAGCGACACGTGGCTCATCTTTTCCCTGTGCTCTTTCTCCTGGTGAAGCCCACGATGGGAGCGGTGCTGTCCCGGATCCGGACGCACGCGCAGAGCCCCATTCCCGGTCCCCCCGCGCCGCCGCCGCGGCTGCAGCGGGGCGAGCGCCCGTCGGGCTCCTCTTCCGCGTGCCCGGCCCTTTTAGCCCCTCTACGTGTGGGCTGGCACAGGCTGGTTGGGTTTTCCTTGTGGCTGGTAACACCAAGTGGATTTGTTTCCACTGAACTTGTCTTCAAAGACGTGACATTGGCCTTTAGGCTGTGTAGCCTCCTTTGACAAGGACTTGCACCGCTCAGCTTATTTCATTGCCCTGTGATGGGAGATTTTGTTGTCCCAGCAGTCTTTACCAGGGCAAAAAACACTGAAGATGAGGAAATGATGTGTGTTTTGGTTCCTTAAGCATGAAAACTAGTGCTGTGAATTCTAATGGGATGGAAGAAGCTTGTCCAGCCTTGTCCTTAGGGCAGCAGCTTCTCTGTTCCCTTAGCAGAGGAGACTTTGTTCTTCTCTTCCTCTGTCCATCCAGGGCATCTCCCTTCTCCCAGCACCTTCCCTCCCTGGCAGGAATTTCTTTGGAGAGCAGCCAAGAAGCTGGATGTGCCTCGCCTGGATATGGCATGGCCAGACAAGCAGGAGCTGAAGGTGTCCCTGGAGGTTTTCAGGCTGAGGACGTTTTAAAACTGAGATTGGGCTCCGTCCTGGAGGCAGATGGACCCGAGGAGCCGCGTGGTGCTCAGTGAAGCTGCTGGGTGCGCTGCAGCAGGACCCGCGCCAGCTCTGCAGCTCTTATTTCGTGTGTACAGACGTGGGCATCCTTGGTGCCACTCGTGTGTGTCGAGGATCAGTGGCTATTTGTTATCTGACTCCTGCAAAAAGGCAGAAGTTGGTGCTGTGTTGATTAAGCAGCTCTTCTTGCTGTTTGCACGGTCTGTAGCGCGGCCCGTGAGCCCTCGGAGACTCGACCCTTGCACCGAATCTGGGCTCGCTTCACCGGCGGTTCTCAGCCTGGCTGGTCTGGAGGCCCCGCAGGATGCTCCGTATGGGTGTGAGCCGCCCCGGCATGGGCATGCCCTGCCAGCGCCAACCTCTTCCCAGGGCGAGCGGGAAGAGCGCCACGAAGACCGGCCTCAGGCCGGGGCGTTTGTGCCAGGCTCAACATCCCGCGCGCCTGTGCCAGTCTCCAGCGCGCTGGTGTTCTGTTCTTTGCAACTGGGATGCCCAGGGCTGGCTCGTGCCAGGGCCCCGGGGAATATTGATGGTGCAGCGGTCCGGGCGGGTGTGAAGGAGGCCGACCGCGAGGCTGCAGCAAGCGGGAAAGAGGTTGCCGGGGTTCAGTTAGCAGCGGAGCTGCTCAAAAATTATATTGTATTTTGCGTGTTAGTGCCTAATTTAGAAGGGCTCGCTTTGTTTTCTGAATTATGTGCATTTATTTGCTTGTGTAGTTTAGCTCGCATGCTGGGGAGGTTTTCTTCTGAATTCAAAGAGACTGCAGCATCTAGGTCAAACCTAGATTATCCTGTGCTTTTTTGCTATGGAAGAACTATGAGCGAGGCGTTCTCACCATTCTGACCCTAGCCCACCTCATCCGCTGCTTTTCCCTCCTCTACAAGGCCCTTCTACCTCTCTTTTCCTTTTAAATTTATTTAAAATTTGTTTTATGGGAATTTCTGAGCTTACAAGGAGGCTGCAGTCTGAAGATGAGCTCAGAATATTTACTGCACTGCACAGATTTTTCTGCAAAGATGATGGACTTGATCTATACATCAAAGGTTATTTAATCTTAGAAATTTTGGAAGCTCATTGAATTTTTAAGTTGACTTTAAAGGCATGTCCACATCTCCCTTTTTTTTTTTCCTGTGCTCATTTGCCTTTTAATTCATTAAATTTTAAACAAAAAATGTGTATGGAAAACATACTTCAGAGAAGATTTCAGTATTTCCCATAAGATATAATATGCTATGACTTCTGGTTTCAGTGGGCACACTCTTTCTTTTTGTGCAAGCCCAATTCCAGGATCATAAAAGGAGACGTTTTGCCTGGATTCTCATGGTATTCGGGTGTGCTTTCACCAACGGCTTCCTTTCTCTCTACCCATCCTCCTAGTCTTTTAGTCATTGTTTCCCTTCTGCTCTTAATCTGTCCTTAGCTAGCCCAGAGGAGAAGTGCTGAGAGATGTGGAGAGACCGAAGGTAAGAAGGAGATAAGGGAAAACATTGGAACAAAAGCCTGGACACTCTGCTTCTCTTTCCATCTTGACTTAGCCCCTGCAAGAAGAGAAGGCTTTGCTCTTCTCTTCTTGCTTGAGGTCTCCTTTCCCATTCACCCTCTACCTCTTCCCCGTCTCCTTGGGCAGCTTCTCTTGCAAAGGACGATCTGCTTCGTCGTGTCCTGCTCAGGGGCTCTTCTCCTCACTTAGTCCCTTGGTGCTGCAGTAATTGATAACCAGATCAGTTGCTTCTGAGGCCGCTCTTCGGCGTGTCACTTTGCAGACTGTCACCAGACCAGCTCTTCCCCAAACGTGGCTCTCTATGGGTTTGTCCGATGTCCCTGACGTCCCACAAGAGCCATGAACACAGGTGTGATCCTGAGAGCACCTCACTGCCAGGACTTCCAATCTTGCTCATCACATCCTCCACGCCTTCCCGTGCCCCTTGAGGACGTCCCTGCCTTCCTCTTCACCCTGCGCTGCTGCCAGCTCCTTCTGGGATCCTCTACTTGGCTTGGCCACCCAGGCTCGGCCTGGCTAGGCGTGAGTTGATTGGGACGTAGAGATCAAACAGAACAGATGGCTCACGAGCTGCTTCTGAAGCATTTTCAACCCTGTAACTCTAATCCAGGGCTCTTTCTACCCTGCTGCTGATTTTTCCTGGAAAGAGGTAGAGACTTCATGTCTTTGGGTCTTCTGTTCCTCTATCTGATTTGAATGAAGATGCCTAGAAATTGAGAAGATATCAGGGCACTCATGGATAGTCAGAAAGGGGCAGGGTTGCATTTAGTCCCATTTCTTTGGGAAACCAGATAAAACCAGAAGTTAAAGCCACAAAAGGTAGCAAAGCAAGTGTGTTTGTTGGTTGCAGAAGGAGCAATGTCATCGTCTCTCCCAGACTTGTCCTTGCAAGATTTGCTAGGCGCAGGCACTCCACCACCAGCTTGCTGGTGGGTAACTCTGGTTTCAGCTCAGGATGAGCTTTTGCAATGTGAGAACCTGCATATAATGTCAATTAGATGCCGTGAAAAACTCAGCTCAGGGCATCCGATTGATTAAATGTTACTTGGCAATGGGCCGTGCTTTGGAGTGATGAACCTACAGCAGCGGGGAAGGAATTTGATAGGCGCAGTCTGTAGCGACCTCTCAATATTTAGGTCTCAGGAGGGTGTGTGTTGGTAGAAAACACGCCAGCGTCCTCACCGTAGCTCTAACCCCTGGCTCTCAGCTTGGTGCTGCTGGGTTTACCGAGCGGCTGCCGAGCGAGGGGTTTGTTGCTTTGACAGCTTGCTCGTGTTTGCAGCTCCGAAGGGTCCGTGTTTCTGGAAGAGCATCAGGCAATCTGCTCGCCTTGGCAGGCCCAGCACTGCGGATGGGCCCTCTGAAGCAGAGATGAGCCCTCGCTTTGAAGGAGGGGAAAAAATAACAAAACCCACCTCCAACGCCAGGAAAACAATAAATTTAAACTAGTGCCCTGTTCCCCGGGAGAAATTTTTCTCCATCTTTGTTTTCCTACTTCTGGTGTTTGGGAGATGCCGCCGCTTTGGTGATGAGGTTGATACTCACTAGGACTGAGGTTGGGCAGTTGTGACAACTTGATTTGCAAATGCGCTTTTCATTAATGCTTCACAGTTTGCTGCAGCCAAGGGGCTGCCTCGGCCGGATAATTGGATTTGGAAGGCGAGTTTTTGTAGCGATTGTGGCAGTTCTGGCTGCAGAGCTGATTTCCGCAGTGATGCCGCTGATACAGCGTGGGGACAGTCTGTTCCAGCGCGCTTGCTCCATAGATATCTGACTGGGGGAGAAAAGAAAATCCAGTAAAAATAACTGCAGCAAAAGAGACCTCAGGAGCCAGGGGATAAAATTAAGACTTTGTTCTGCATCTAAAAGCAAAACAAAATCCTTTTGAGATGTGTCGACGGATCAAGTTGGGCTCTACAAAGCCCTCAGTAGCTTGCACCGGTTTGCTCTGCGTGGTGTTTTCTCAGGTTCAGCCAGAAAACTGTAGGGCTATAACCTGGATCCTTTTGTTCTTCATTACTGCTCTTATGAGAAGAAGCTGAATTGCAGATTTTTTAGCCATTTTTCCTTTATCTTATGGTTTAGTGTCCATGTGTCCTTTGCTGATATATTTTGTGACACTTCAGCCTGTGTTTAAATGTCGTGAGCAATCCAAGTCTGAACCTTTAGAGACACCAGTCAGATGATGCTTCAGTGGTTGTTGGGTGCTCAGTTCTTCCATCCTGGTTGCGGATTGAGTCCAATCCATACAGTTTCCGAATCCAATGTGCCTTCAGATCAGTGTAAGTCTCAGTAAGCCTTAGGTATTTGGAAAATAAATAGTGTGTGTTCCCACAGCCCTCATCAGAGGAGGAGGTCCTGGCACTGTTTGGCATCAGGAGATGGTTAAAGGAGCAACCTGCTCCACGTGCGGCTTGTTCCCCAGCTTATTTATTTGCCTTATTTCTTGCATTTTGGTGCCCAGGATAAATTCTCTCCTCCTCTCCCACCCGCTCTTCCTAGCAACAAAACCCAGCACGTGGTTGGTGAGTGGACTGTGCTTCATCTGCCTCCCAGTTTTACGCAACTTAGGAGCTGCGGTTTGGTCTTCACCGTGTTAAACATTAGGCAGAACGGGACGGAGTGTGGGATGAGGGAGTCCTATTTTAGGAGCTGGTTGCTATGTTGGAAGAAAGCGTGAGAGGTGGCGAACTCTCAGGCAGTTTGTTGCGCTGAAACGCAAGTGAAAGATGGGTTGTCTCGGCCTCATGGTTGGGCAGCTCAGGGTAGGCTCGTGTCTGCTGCGTCTGGATCATGTTTGGTGTGAACAGGACATGCCTTAGGCAGGAGTGGGGAGGCTGAAGGAGGATGAGGAGGGGTTGCTCTGAAAGAGGTTGGAGGAAAACATTCCCCATCTTTGAAATCGGGATGTGGAGAGCAGAGCATCTCCTCGCACCTGCTTCACTTCTTGCTGCGAATAACTTCTCACAGCCCCGAAGCGGCAGAATCAGCAGAGCTGGGGAGAGAACCTTTGGCATTGTCTTCTAAATAAATAATTAATTCTCCTTTAAATACAAGGCTTGATAGGCATCAGTAGGCTGTATCTTAAGGTGAGAATAAAGTCTCCAGCAGAGCCCAGAGCGAAGCGCTCGCCAAACCTAAACTCATTATCCTTCCAGTTTGATTCTGCGGGGAAGAATGAACCTTCTTAGTGCAGGGTCCTGCATCTGGGGAGGAATAACCCCAGGCATCAGGACAGATTAGGGGTCGACCTGCTGGGAAGCAGCTCCACGGAGAGGGACCTGGGAGTCCTGGTTGACACCAAGTTAACCATGAGTCAGCAGTGTGCCCTCGTGG
>JAVCKT010010892.1:0-23967 GCA_032273925.1 Rhynchotus rufescens
TCCACACGGAATGGTTAAGGAGATATATAAAAGAGATTTTGATAATTCTGATGAAAAGTTACAACTTCTTATTATGACAAAGTTGGTGTAAAATTAGTCATCTGCAAATGACAAATTTGATTGACCCATTGCTGACAGTCCAGTGCAACTATAAAAAGCTCTGTTATTCCATGAAGCATCTGGCAGTGACCACAATATATAATAGCACATTGTTTTCAATAGGTCTTTTGGGCCAGCTCCTTAAGCACCATCACGCACAGTCCATTGAAAATCTCTCTATAAATATTCCAAGTAGAGCTGCCAGGTCCTGATCAGCTTAATATGCTTATGCTGAAATATATGCCCAATATGCATGTACTGTAGTGTCTTTATTTTCCAGGAACATCTTCTATTTATCTGCTTTGGAGTTTGTGCAAAGTTGCAGTCTACTTTATATTTCCTTTGAGACAAATATTTAAGTTTGTACTTTTTCCACAGAAATACGATTAAAAACTGCACTGAAACACACACAACTTATAGCACTAGTATTACTACCATAGTATTAATTTTCAGGTTATACTGAATTTTGCATGATGAGGACATCCTAACTAGTACTGTAATCTACCTCAAAACATCTAATTAACAGGTAAGAGTAACCTGGATGAGCACTGACAGATCATTCAAAACACAGCTCTTCCAAAGCAACTCAGTAGCCTCGGTAAAATTGTCCGGCCAAATCCAGGTATAAACCCAGAGGTTTTTGCCAATATATACTGGCAAACGAAGGTAGGATCAATTAAGATGTGACCTACAAGGGAGGAATTTCACTGGCTTGCTAGTAGTCATAGCTGGTTTCTGTGAGAGCAAGGCAGAAGTCTCAAGCCTATTAAACTCAGCTCTAGTCTAATTCTTCCAAACCTCTAAGCTAGATCCATGGTTGCTTAAATGCATGGCTGAAATTTTCTTCTAAACAAGGTGCCAACAGAAGGTTCAAATGACTTTTTGTATTGATAAATGACATTTATGTTATTTTGGGGACAGCTTCCAGCATACTATGGCAAAAATACAACCCACCCTCCCCATACTTCTCAAAAAAAAAAAAAAAAGAAGAGAGATCTTCCCACATTTTTCACTGTTTTTCCCAGTAGCACTGACCAATTGCCAGGGGGTGCCAGACTGCCAAGCTTTGCAAGAGCCAATGATGCTCTAACATCTGTCACAGAAAATGGTGTCAGGGAAAGCACCCTGCTCACGTAAATGCCCTCTTCTCCCACAGAACCCTTTGACTCACCAACTTCAGTCTAGATTCCCGCCAGATTGCCACATTATCTGCTCTATATTTTTTAAGAACATTTGCATGACAGGATGAGACAGACAAATGAGTCCTCACTGTGATGATATGAATCATTATTCATAGCCAGCAGCATATCCATTCAGCTTCCACTCTTAAAGGAAGATTAAAGAAATAAGAAATTCTGCTACTGTACGGGCAAAACAGTAATCTAATTTGTCAACACTAATTTACTACCTTTGTCTCACAAAAAGCCCTTCGAAAGAAGCAGAGGTGCAATAATTTAAAATAGGTACAAGTGAAATAAGAATCAAGCCAAATTTCTTTATTGTCAAAATCAGAGGATGTGAAAGACAAATAGTCCTCAATTCATTTGCTAGACTCCCTCACCTCTTCTCTGGAGGTATTTAAGCATTTTTTTCCACATAAACCATGTCTTGGATTTATGCATAGGAAATTCTTTATCACTATACAAAGCAAAATTAGCTTTAACAAAAGCTTTCCATTGATCACCTGCTGTGCATTTCCATGCATGTGATTGCTTGCAATAAGCAGAACAGTTGCTTGATTACACGAGCGCATTTAAACCTGGGTGCCTTGCATCACCATTCTCTTCCGAGCAGATATTATGCACTGAAACACACTTTGAAAACAAGGATACACAAAATTTCCAGCATCTTTTCCAATAGGTTTACACAAGTCAAAACCATAAAGAATCAATTAGAAGATACTTATTAACTTAGTTCAAATCACACACATCTGCAAATCCCCCTGAAAATGGATCTAAAGGGACACAGCTCAAAGAGGAGCTCACTCTCCTTGCTTTACACCAAGTTGTGCCTCAAAACACTTTAAAAAAAATCTAGAAGAAAATGTCTTTCCTCCCAACCTTCTCAGCACCTTCCATAGCCCCTGGTGTCCAAATTGTTTTCAGTCAGTTCAGCACATCTCTAGTGTATAATTTCTTTTATTCGGTGGAATTTCCTGTCATGTCTCGTCACATCAGGACCAGAATGGCTCACTGCTTCTAGAGATGCGGAGCAGTCTACAGCGAGGGGAAAATGTCAGAGTACACCACAGTCAAAGTGCCTCCATGCAAAGGGAAACCTTCATATGGAAAAAGCTGTCTCTGGCCTCCAAAGCAACACATTCGTCAAGAAATGTACAGATTATATTACATTGAAGAATGGAAACATATAGCAGGAGTTCAAGTTCTCGCCATCAAGACAGGAGAGAAAAAAAGGTATTTTACATAAATCCAGTTGGTGAGACACAGACACATAGAGTGCAAGTCCTTCAGAGTCACATTTAATGCAGAAATCACTGTATATACTGAGATTTTAGCTTGCTTTCTGTTCAGCGTAAGGAGAAAGGCTATTTCAGCTGTCATCTGCACTCCTTAGTCACATGTCAACAACTTATAAAAGTGTTCAAACTACCCTAATTTGATGAATTTTGAACTATTTAACACTGAAATTGTGAAATATTTTCTATTTCCTTAGCTATTATACATTCTAGAACAGGAAAGAAAAACAATCAGTCTCAAGTCTAAAAGCAACACGCCTGGTATTTTGGGTCTATCTAGTTCAGAAGCCGAAGATCTTTATCACAAAATTGATTATGTGAAGGAGGTCTGTGGACAGAAAATCAAATGAGATTATGATGTTTTCTTCTGATCTTATAAAATATGAATCTGTGATTCAACTCCCGGTTTAAACTCCTGTGTACTGTTTGGCTGAAGACTATTTTTATTAATACTACCAGTCTGTCTTCCTTTCTTGTGGGTATAGTTCCTTTAGCAGCCCTCTGATTCCTCCTAGGAAAAGTAATGCATAATTTAAATGAAAAAAATTACCTGCATACCGAGGAAATATTTTTGAAGAGCCTATGCAATGCTGAGAGTTAAATAAATCCGTGCTGCTAATTCATGCTCAGTTAGACAAGAGAGCATTTGGTCAATAATTTAGCAATAAAAAAAGTTGATGAAATGTGTGACTTCAGGCACAGGCTGCCAGTTTGTGATAAACCTTACGATAAGCTTTAGCTATTATTTAAGAGGCAGAAAAAGGCATTAGCCCCCATGACACTCTGCATTCACACAGCCCACTGGAAATGCAATACAAAATAAAATGACAAGCTTGGGAGATCGTAAAGCTGATAGGGAGAAATCAGTGGTCACGCTGGACCAAGGAGGGACATGCACGGCCTGCCTATGTGCATGGCATGAGCCAGTCCTGACCACGAGAGCCTTGGGTGCAATGGCAGGAGAAGCCAGAAAGAGAATGAACAAGGTTTTCTTTTCCACAGTGAGGTAGCTGGGCTTCGTTTTTGTCAACAACCATCTTGTAAGGCCCTAGTGAGGCCTCCTGTGCCTTTCTAAATTAAATACAATTACGCCTTTCTAAATTAAATACACATGAGAGATCAAGAGAGGAACAAAAAATAAATTAAAAAATAGATTAAAAATAAGGACATAAAGCTCCATCTTCCACCCAACACATCTGCTCTTGGATGCTGTCCTCCTGAAGAAGGGTATAAGTCAAGAGAGCTTGGACTCCACATAAGAGAACCCAGTTTTACATCTGTCCAACTCCTGCTCTAAGGTGAATTGCTGTAGAAAATTGCTGTAGATCCCCCCACCGGGGATCATGAGGGGGTAAAATCCATGTTCACACTGATTAAAGAACAGGAGCCTAATCTGGATGGCATGCCCATGGCTGAAGATATCCCATGGGAGGTGGCTCCGAAGTCAGGCTCCTGCACAGACAAGGACAAGATTCCCCTCCTGGAAGTTTTGCCGGGCTAAGGATAATTCGCTTTGAGCTACCCTAATTGTTAAAAAAAATCATATTCTCTGCTTCATTTTCATAAAACGCCAGGAACCCACGCCTGTCAGGTTCACTAGAGCTGGGAATATGCTATGCTTGCATATTAAAAAAATATTGAGCCAGTGTGTCAACACAGTTTACTAATTTAGCCATTTCTGTCCTCGTATCTCTACAGAGATAGGCTGCTTTGGCTGCCTGCTGTAATTAATAACTGTCAAGTGTGTCTCACTTTGTCTGTAGCTATTGTCACATTAACAGCAACTTACTTTAATTGATTCTCAATTGAGAAGATCGCCAGAGATCCCACAAATTACCCTTTATGGTGTGCAAGCTGTGCGCTATTAGAGTCCCCAGCTCAGATAAGAAGATGACCCTTTAGATGATCTAATAACAACGGCTGACACGATTGTTAATTCCCTGGCACTGAGCTGCATGATGTACGATTCAAATGGCAACACAATTTGGTATGTGACATTAATTCTCTGTTAATATGTATCATTCTATAGTTCCTTGGCATTTCATCCAAATCTTATCTTCAGAATATAAAAAAAATAAAAAACTATCTATAAAGTAGTAGGGTGATAGACCTAATGAGAAAAGACTGTCTTTGTAAGATTGTTTATATATTGCTTCATTATTCATTTTTATAGGTGCCTTATTAAAACTGGAAAACAGAGAGAGAAAGAATATAAAAAAAGCTCCCTAAAAGACAGTTAGCATTTCATTTTTCTGTGCCAAATTTTAAAAACATTGAAACATCAGAGAACACTGTTTGTCAAAACTGACTACAACAAATCATTTTTATATTTAAAATTTCATCCCCACACTTTACTTAAGTAATGAAACCCTCACAATATTTAGTGAAAGATAATAAAAGCTATTTTTCAGAGTTATGGCTTTGAGGTCTACTCTTAATTGCACATCATGTGGTCAACAGGACAGCCGCACAAAACTGCATTAAGAAAATGAAGAATTGCAGCATATTATGAACATCTCGAGAGTACGCTCCTTTCACACAGGCCTTTAAAGTCTAGCTTCCAGAGAGAGCTAATGGTCTGCGAGTAAATTAGTGCCATGAACATCTTTTACATCATTTTACCCTAGGGAGACCTTAGACCTACTATCTTCAGCACATGAAAGATGTATTAAATGTGTTCTGACCATTGACTGTCAGGTTTATACTCGTCAAAATCATCTTAAACATCAAAAAATTATAGGTAATGTTTTGATCCTGATGAAACTCGCACAGAAACTGCCTTTATCTCATTTTCCTGTCTTTGGGAAATACAACTCATAGCAAGAACATCCACTGTCATCAGCGAGAGAAGAAATAGATCTCTCTCCTTTTATCTGTTCCTATTTATTCATCATTTTTATCCCCATAAAATGGAAAAGAATTCTTTGCTCTCGATACCTTGAAAGCAAATGCCCAGCCCTTTATTGCATGTTGATCTCTTCTTCTAGTCTAAGCATTTTCCAATATTTGTGAAGAATTAGTGGGATGTGTTAGATTTTCAATTATGCTTGCTGATAAAGATAATTTTATGCTATAAGTACACCTTGTGCCCTGCCACCATCCATCTGAGCTAATTGGAAAGTAATATGGGAAAGATGACTTAAGGGAAAGAAGAAAATAAGGGCTAAGAGGAATAAAGTTAGATGCACGATGTCAAGAGAGGAAAAGTAATGGCTAGGGTCTCAGAGAATGATGGAAAGCAATGCACATGAATGCTGTAGAAGAGCTAAACATTTTTAATGTAATTTTATAAGCTTAAGCACTAAACTGCTGCTCTAAGCAGGCAACTTTGTAGTGAAACATATGCCTTTTACCCCCTTTACATCATGTGAAAACATTTAAAAAAAGCAAAAATCCCCTGCAGCGCAGATATTGCGATGAGGTCCTGGGGCCCAGTGACAGCGGGACAAAGATGACCTTGCCCTTGCTTCACTGGCCGTCAGAAACCCATACAGTAGCAACTGGAGTGAATTTAGCTTGCAAAGTGGTGACAAATCTAGAGCTTGCTCCCTCTCCCAAGAATGATCTTTCTACTGACCAAGACATCCAGCCTACCAGGACACGTCAATAAAGGCCTGAGATTCAATATGTTCTTCACAACGAGACTGAGATAACAGCCTTGAAACTTCATTACTGTCTTTAGTAAGAGGAGCTTGTTTCGTTGAAAAGTGTGGCAAGATACATGTCAATCAGCATTCATCAAGATATCAGTCGTCTCCCGTTCTCAAAGCTGGAACACTAGGCACAAAGTCTCTGTATTACCTTGCCAAAAGCAAAAATCCTGTCTTTTAGTCTATTTCCCAGCACATTAAAATGCTCATGAGATAAAACACTTTCTCTGAACTCTGCCTTCTTTAAAAGAAAAAAAAGAAAAACATGTATCAGGATAACTTCATCTGGTAAGAACTACGTGTGCGCTGTTGAACAAATTTGGTAGAAGAGAAACACAGCCTTAATTGAAATAGTTAATCCACAAAAAAATAGGTTTACACAAAACCCAATTCTTCTGTTTTCTGAACAGGGCAATGTGGTCATATTATTCAATACTTGGGGATCATTTTCTATGTGCAAAGTGTTTAACAAATATCTACCCTCAGGTGTCCCTGTGCAGCAGGTTGTGCCAGCTAATATCAAAGCTGGAAGTTAACATCTGACTTGCTTAATTTCACAAAAATGAGCTGAATCAACCCGGCAGAGCACAGACTCTGTGCTTAGATTAAAACAAATTAAGGTGCAGGCTACCTCGCTGCATTTTATCAGCCTTTTTGGAAAAGAAAAAAAGAGAAAAGAAAAAAAGAAAATGCCTCTTAGATGAGCTTTTTCCCTGCTCCCTTTCTAGACTGTTCCAACCACTAAGACTGCTCTCACTAAGTAGGTTGAAAGCAGTGGCTGTGAGAGGAAAATAATTCTGCAGCTTTGCTTACCTAGTACCGTCTTAGAAACCATTAAGCAGAGGGAGTCGCGGTCCTTGCCAAGACTCTTGCTGTGGAAGAAGAAAATTTACCATATTTTTTCAAAGGTTCACCCAAAGGCAAGAAAATCAGAGTAGCAGGTGAGGATGGAAATGCTAATTCCCCCACTCCAGCCATGCTCCCCTCTCAATCCCATTGGATGCAAAACTCTCAGTTATTCCTAGGAAAGAGCATAGGAGCTAGAAGAGAAATAGGTGAGAAGGCAGCTACACCTAAAGAGCCATTTCTCTTCACCTCACAGCCCCACACTCTGCTACTTCATGTGCTTTTGTGATACCAAGGAGCTATTACAGTGCCACTGGATTGGAAAAAAAATAAAACAAAATAATAAATAAATAAACGATCAGGTGCTGATTTTCCTTCCGGTCTATGAGGCAACATGACAAAGCATAGACTCCCATTAAATCCTTTATCTTTATGCTAAGGTGTCCTGACATTTTAAATATCAGCCATAATGATTAACATCTCTCCTTTAAGCCAGAAGCTAAAATCCGCCAGTCTGCCACATACAGTGACACCTTTAAACACTCACACACTTCAGCAGTTACTAATTTTCCAATCCAGTACCTGGATATGACATTTTGACAAGTTTGGAAAGGATTTACTGAACTACTTATTAGTTCAATATATAAAAAGTACACCTTTCCGCAATACCTTTTTTCTCCAAAAAGAGCTCTCCTGAGTATGTTTTGTATGTGATTTTGTAGAGCAGCTTTCCCAGTGCTCTGCTTTCCTGTACCAAGAGGCTCTAATGGTACTTTCAGCATTCAAGCAGCTTAGACCATCAAATTACTTGCGCATTATTTTGAGAAAAGAAAACAAACTGTTTTCCATCCAAGTTCTCCTGAGCAGCCAATAGGCAAACGGGTGGTTCAGGAATTTGTAATGGCATGTGCAGTGATTTAACGTAGATACCATCAGTTATCCAACGCTTCGTGTAAAACGGGGACATGCCCCAAAGCTGCTTTGTATTTGATAGATGTCACCATCAAAAACACCACTATAAAAAAAGGCAATGCTGTTGGTGCTTAAAAGGTAGAAGGATGGTAATGGAAAAATCCTTGGAGGTGAACGTTGTGGGGAGACACTGAAGGCTGCCTCTGGAAGCTCTCCCTGCCTTTTTACATGCAGATTCACAGGGAAAGCAAGAGGCTCAGCCCAATACTACTGGCAACTTCTAAATTACTTATAGAAAACTTGCTCTCATTCAATTAAATGAGATTGTCTAGAAAATGGCCATATTATTCTTTCCCCTTGAAGTTCTCCTGGGTCTAGCAATTGCTCTTCCCATTTGGGAAAAATTGTTGGTTATTTGTGAATAATGTAAGCAAACTCTGGATCTGCTCTGATGTGCTTCACTGAGGAATCTGCAAAGCTTTCTCCTGTCTTCAAGGTCAACTGGCACAAACGACAGGCCAATTTACTGCAACAATAATGAAAACCAGAATCATTCAGCACGTACCAGTGGCTAAGATGTGGGCAATACAATCACTATGCTACACTAAAATAGGTCCAATACTGCACATGCACGTCATTTCCCTCAAAGATTTTGCAAACTATTTGAATTTGAAAAGAATAGGAGGAACAGAGATTGAGAATGACCTTCCAAGAATCATGAAGTAGATGAGAAGCCCTGGAAAACATAAATGGTACCCAGACTTTAAACTCAGTTCAGGGGCCCGCTTATTGAATGACGCATCCTCATTTGAACTACAGGTCTCATGCACATGCATTACTGCTGCCTTGGCAAGAACACCATGTTCCATGGGCTAAATGATGTCTCAGGTGCATTCAAATGCATCTCAGATCACTCCAAGTGACCCCAGAAAAAAATTAGCCCTCACTTCTAGGAAGGTGACATCTTTCTAATCCATCCCCATACGGGTATCCCCTTTTGGCCAAGGGATTTTGGGAACACAACAACGCTGCTCACAAACTGTCAGAAATCAAGGACAGCAAATATACTGCAAGCTTTCCTCATTGGGAAATGGAAATTGGTCCTCACATAGCAGAAGCAGTCATTTCTATCTAAATTATAGTGCACAGGCCTTGGAGAACTATTTATTATTTAAAGGTAATGATCAACATGGACATTTTGAACTTTATGAAAAGATGTTAATTCACATGTACCACTATATATATATATGCAAATATATACACACAGATATATATATATTATAGTGTTATGACTCTTCTCTCAACTCTCAGAATCTGTGCAAGAGCACGATCTGAGTTGGCATCAGATGCTTTATTGGGGTTGTATATCTTTTCAAATGTATGCCAAAAAACCTACAATTTAAGCCTGAAATTCAAAAACAGCCCCCAAATTCTAAAGCAATTGAAAGATTTCTGAGTGTCAAATAACAGAGCAGTGAGCCGTTATTCTAGTGAAATAAATCAATACATTAAATTTTTCTAAGTGTCATAAATATGAAGTATAAGGCTTATAAAACTGTGCTATAACTATGGAAATATGCATTATGCAATGATAATTCTATTTTATAGTATACTTTTTTACATGTGCTTTTAATTAAAAATTTAGAAAATATTTTTAAAACAGCATCACATTTTTAAACTGCATTTTGCCTTGTAAAGTACTGGAATGTGTATTACTGAAGTAACAGAGATTTTAGCTTGCCTCTAAAGCACTGCAGAGAGATTGGCAGTTTTAGCCCATAGAATATTTAAGGAGCAACTACATAATCAAGAAGGATGGGGATCAGATTTTGAAAATACAAGAATAACTATCCTTTTTATGACATGACTGATCTTTTCGCCCTGTCCCTTTGTCAGGACAGAGACAACCACAGTGTTACTAAAGGGAAGCAGCTCATCCCAGTCCTCACCCATAATGTTTTTCCAAAGAAATATTCTGTGTTGTGCCAGAGAAGTTCCTTGGTCTGAGTCTGTAATGCTTCACTTTGTAGCTTGACATTTTAAATAGAAATATATTGATTTTTATATAGTTATATGATCAGAAGTATGTTTTTTTATAATACCAAACAATTATTTTGTAAAATAGACTCTTCCAGAAGGGCTCAAGTACTGCAAGAAACATAAGGGAAATAAGAGATAAATGTGCTCAGCATTAGCAAGAACAGGAGACATTTCCTTTACTCGCTGGGAATCTGCTCCAGGACCATTTTCACCACAGGCTCAGGCTGTCTCGCACTCAGTACATACTCCTATGTGCCATCTGCTGTTGGATTTTCACATTGCATTCTTTGTTAGGGGAAAGATTTTCTTGCCGATATATTTTATTGTTGGGCTCAGTTAAATGTGGAGGGAAGAAAATAAAAATAAAAACTACAGAACAACAGTGGTAAACTGTTGCTTTAGTTTAGGCACAAGGAAACTTGGAGTCTTTCCAGTGCCAGTTCTTGGACATTGCAAATACACACACCGTACACACTGCACCTTCTGTTACAGAAATATATTACAATGACTTTACTCATTGGAGGTCAAAATTTAACTCTCTCTCAGCTGCCTCTTAAATACAACCTAAAAGATGAACAAAGCCTGATATCCTTAAGTGCAGTTCCAGGCACCAGAATGTTCCTGCAATACTTCAAACCAGGCTTTTGTTATGTCTTTTATTCAGTTAAAGCTTTGCTGATGACTTTGAAGGCCAAGCCACGTATATGGGTCCGGCAGGCACAGTATAATGTTCTGGCGCTCAGGCAGAAGAACAGAAGTGACTTCACTTTTACCCTATAGAAATGAATAAATGTATTTCTGTGCTTTTCTTTAAAAGTGAAATTACACTAAAAATAAGTCAAACATGTCAGATAGAACTATATTTAGACAGACCACATTAGGCCTGATTTTCTTGTTTCTTTTTACACTCAACACAATGGGAATTTTGCGCATTTAAAGATGACAAAATTGGGCCTTTTATTAGGGCCATATTGTGGGCTTCCTTCTGCCACTGCTGAACAGCTCCTCAGTGGAACACATCCATTGACTGTAATGAAGCTATTTGGATAGCACGCTGAAGGAGCAAGGGAGCCTACCCGAAACGTCTCCAAAGGCTCCCGACTGCCTCTCAGGAGGGGGCTGAGATAAGGGAGAAAAATTTCCCGACGTTTCACAGGCGACACATTCTCTATTTCCCAGCAGCAAGGGGATAAGGAGCAAAACGGATTGCTACCTCATTGCCCAGCTCCAGGAACAGCAGTTCTGGGGATGGCACCGGCAGCCCAAATACAAACACCTCGTGTCCTGGAGGCACCGTGGGAGATCCGAGACACCCTCAGGCCTGGCACAGGGCTCCGAGACGTCTATGTCTAGGGAGGACACCCCAAATCCTCAAGGGGGGACAAGCAGCACCTCAAGCATCAGGTTGCACCTCAAGGTTTCCCCATTTTCCTAAGGGATCCTCAGGTGCAGAGTTTCCATCTTCTATAGCACACAAGATATCCACCAGAAATGCCTTTAAATGGGCATATTTACACACTAGAGTAAACCAACAGCAATTGTGTGTGCCTATGCGTGTCACCCAGCTAGTAGAGGAAGGCTGTATACAAGTGCACGTATGTGCAAATACTTATATAATTCCTCCCAATATGGCTTCATGTTATCAGCAAAGTCATCTTCAAATCTTATTTGCTACAAAACCCAAAACCAGTTCTGTGACAGATCACAATATAACCAAAGCATGAACAGGATTGCTGGGTACACTATGCTTAGATCTCCAAGAGGAGAAGAGTGCAAGATCTCCCTCAGCTAAGGACACATGCAATAATTTCTATCAGAAACTGCTCAAATTCATCTAGCAGAGCCCCAACATCATACACCTATTTTGTCCTTCCTTCAAAAGCTGTCTGCCCAAGAATGGTATGTTAATATTATTTTGCAAGTGAGCATTTATTCATCAAGGTTGTGTACAAGCATAACCTGTTTTTTGACTTAATCCAGACATACAAATATTGCGAATCACTGGGACATAGTATGTCTTGACATAAGCCCATTTAAATGGAAGTGAATTTTCATAATGCAAATTACCAGTATGAAGAAAATGATTAGCAGCAGTGGTTAAGTGTCCAAATTAAATCTAGCTGGAATAGCTAGATCCAAAACCTAGCTGGAATAGGGGCTTATTTATGACTTTTTCTACACATAAAGCATACAGATGTTTAATGAAAAAGTGGATGGAACTGGAAGCAAAAATAACTTACGATAATATATTCCCATTTGACTAATGCCCCTGTCGTAAGAGGGAATGGATGCTGCTCCCGAAGCTTATGCTGAGTCCTATGAAATACAGGGTATGCAAGTAAGTGTTCATAGGTGCTGCAAGAACACTGGTAATAGCTCGATTATGGTATTTCATCACACTACTAGAGGTCAAGCAACACCATAAGAAGTCTTTCACGCAGTAAATAGAGTAAGAAGACGATTTTTACATCTGCTCAATACAAACTTACTGTTTCACTTTGCAAAACTTCCCAAATTCCCACTTGCATACCTAAATCCGTACACAGCTCCCTGTGTAGTGATAGCTGAGCATCTCAGGATAAGTCCTTTTCACTGTGTGTGCTACAATCACCATAGGTTTTCCAGACAGGGAGAGAGTTATCCCCATTTCTGGGCATCTCTTTCCCACGTTTTGACCAGTTTGTGCATGGAAAAGCCCCCACGAGGCAGGATGCGCGTGCACTCTTCCCCCATGGCCATCGCGCTGCTTGCAGGCTCCCAGAGCAGCTGCCCACGTAGTTATCTTCCCAACACTTCAGTAATTCCATTTGCGGAGCTTTATGGGTTTAAAAAGCCGCGCTGCAATTTCTGCAGAGAAATTACCCCAACTCTTCGCCATGGCGCAGAACCCGCGAGGTCACGGTGGGACTGAGCCGACCCTTGTTTCATAAGCAGCTTCCTTCAACAGCTGTAATATCTAGGACAAGTGCTCGGAGAGTGTCATTTGGCCTCACTGAGTGATTCATTGTATCCTGGAAAACTGCTCGGCATTCTTCTGGACGGCTCCGCAGCACGGGCAGGACAAAGCCCCATTTAGCGGGAAGCCTGGCACAGTGGTGCATTATTCACCTGCCACCGCAGTCACAATATTGTGAGGCCTCCGAGACAATGATTACCAGTTCTACCTTTTATTTTTTTTCTCCTCTCCCTGCCTTCTCCCCCCCTTTTTTTTAGTTTTTTTTTTTTCCCCAATATAGGAGCGTTCTCCATTTTCTACTTTTGTGTCCTAAGGACAGAAGCTGTGTGCAGACAGAGCGAGTATAGGGAAATTGGAGTCCTTTTCTTCTGTAATAAAAGAAAAATAAATAGCCAAAGTGCTTCGCTAACTACCACGGGCTGCTCAAGGCTCTATTATCCTGCCTTGGCATCAGTAATACGCGCTTCATCCAGAGACAGAGAGAGCGGAGGAGAAAGAGAGAGAGAGAGGGTGGTAGAAAGGAAATGGAAATAAGCTTCTCCATCATCTCTAACCTCCAATTCAGGTGCGTGTCAGATGTCTCTGTGCACTGACCTTTACCAGCCTGAGTCACCCAGCCGCCCTTGAAGCGCCCTGCACATCCAGGTGATGCGATGCATCCTCCTGCCTATTCCTGGGGGAGAACACCAGGAGTTTTGGGAAGAGCGCAACCCCTGGAGCAAGGGACATGGGCAAAGGCTGCAGCCACAGCACAGCGAAGATGCCCTCCAAGCCAGCCCTTGCAACAGCAGTAATCCCAACCTTTAATCCATTCCTTACATCCAGCAGTGCCACTCACACTCCGATTTGGGGACAGATCCATGTCAAACTCCAGCCTGGAGGAAAGGCGCCCACTCCAACGGCGCTACCTTTAACAGCCCAGTATTCTCCCCACATACATTTTTGCTCAGAGCAGTAATAATTCAATAAAACTAAAAGGTGGCTTTAACCGTTTTCCTCTCAAATGTGTGTCCTGCTGCACACGGATACCCCCGGTGCTCTTGTGAAGGCTTTTAGCCGAGAAAGATTTCTGCCTCAGCAAGGAGGTAAACACTAGCAGCAGGCTCTCCAGCAACACCCGCACCAGCACCTGCATTTAATTTCTGCACGCTCCTCGCAGCACTTTTTGCCTTTGCTTTGGTTTCCACCTCCCCTTTCCTCTAACTCATCACTGTCACATTTACCCAGGGCATATATTACACTACGGCGCATATTCCAGTTACCTTCACTTACTGCCTGTGTTGCAAAGAAGAAAAAAAGGAAAAAAAATCATAAAATGGTATTTGGGAAACAAATGCTTCCAAACCCCTGCTGCATCCCTGTGGAGATTGCCTCCTACTTCCTATTAAAGCAAAGCATGCCATATGTTTTAAGGGCTTTTAACCTCCTTTCTTCCTTGCACTGTTCTGTTCTGGCAGTCGCGCGGCGGCTCTCGCTCATGTAGGATGTGCTTTTGGCTGGGGGAAGGGAAGAGGGAGCACCAGGAGGACGGCAAGCAGGTTTTACAAGCAAAAGCGGGATGCTCCTGTCATAAAAGCTGCAGCATGAGGAGCTATGCCTTGGATTAAGGTAACAGAGAAGCGTTTACTGCATTAAATCAGTCTGCGCAAGGGCTCCAACGGGAACACCCTGAGGATACCTCAGGACTCCCTGTAGCAGAGGGTTTCCCCACCGCATAGGAGCGAGTCAGGAAGATGGGATGTTGCATCTAAAAATGCCCTGGAGGAAAAGCCCATTCCCCTTTTTCCTCTTGTTCCATCCCCTCGGGCAGGCTGGAACCACCGTGGCAGCTCCGGGTGGCAGTGATGGACAGCCACTTCCATGCTGATCCCTGCGGGTGCTTCCAAATCCTGCACTCGGGGTCGCACTACATCCTGGGGCCAAAGGCCGCCTAAAAAAATCTGCTAATCTATTTCCAAGTTTTGTGATCATTCAAAAACCCTGAAAAAGGAATCCAAAAAATTTAGAAAAAAAAGGAAACAAATTGAAATTGCTGTTTTTTTACCCTCCTACAAAATCTCATATAGTGGGCTGACTGAGAGCAGCAGTCCTGATTTCCCAAGCTAAGAACTTGGGGAGAGGGAGTAATTTATTAGTGTATTTTGACTTGATTAATAAGAAGAATATCTATATAAATCTTTAGCATCCCAAATTATAATTAATATCACAACAAAATCCCCATAAGTACTAAAATAATACATGTATTATGCTCCTTGCCATGTTTATTCCATATGAACACCAATTTATGCATTAGCTACAAATGCTAATTAGAGCTTGCACTGCCGCACTGCCTACTATGGCGAAGCTTTAAAATAGACTTATGCTTAATTGTGGAAGATCAAGGAGATAATTCTTATTGTTGCTTTCTTAATCCAGTGTTAATGCAATCCATAAAATAATGTAAGCACATTTCCGCCAGTGTGCCGCCACAGAATTCAAGTGAGCAAACGCAACTGCTAACATATGAAAGCAATAAATTTTTTCAGAAAGTTTGCATTGTGGCTTTGGATTATAAATAATGCAAGTAAGTAGAATTATGACGTGAATTTTCCGCCATGAGGAGCACAGCAGCACCCTATGGATTATTAATATGAAAATCTACAGACCTTAATTGTGAATTATGTCAGTTTGATGGTTCTTTAAGAAATCGACCTCTGCCTGTACTGCAGGCAGATCTCTTTCTGTGCTAATCACATAAACTCCTAACTAAATCTCTTTGATTCCAAGGGGATGAAGATTTTGCCCTCTTTTCGTGATAGTCCACAGTTCTTCTTAAAGCCACCACAAACAAGACATTTCCTCATTTCTGTACGAACACAGATTTTCCTCCTCTTTCTCCAAAGCTTCTGCCCTTACATTTTCCATGTGGTTATGAGATTTACAGAACCTATGGGAACTCTTCATACATATTACTGTCTAAAAACTCTCTTGAAGTATCATTAAGGCTGCTAAGTCAAAGCCTCGGAGGTTAGCAAACACCATCATTAAGTTAAGCTAATTTACTTTGGCCTATTATGCAAATGCAAAGACACTGTCCATAATTACATGGTCACCTCCTACCCTATAATACCTGTTTCAGAGCACAAAGGAACATAGGTCCTCAGGCAACAGCTTTCTTTGCATGACAAAATAACATAGGGCTCAATCTTACTTGGACAAGCAGCTATGAGGTTTTCACTGAACTTTTCCAAGAAAATCAATCCTAAAGTTGACATCAGCCCTGGTGATTTGATAAGAATGCAAACAAGACTCATGGGCATCAACATTATACCTTGCCATTTATCACAAAAGGTCCCATGACCCAGGTAACAGCCAAAAGTAGTGGTGGATCTGCCACCACGCACCTCCTGAGCCTGTAGTACCCATCAGGAACAAAGTGACCACTCCAGAACATGCTCCAAGTCCCACGTTTGCACCCAACATCTTCAAAACCATCCCTCAAGCCATGACCTGTGCTTGAGTGAAGCAATGACTGAGAGAAGCCTAAAGAAGTCTGGAAAATGAGGAACTTGAGCCATCTCAAGGACAATCAGAGAGTTCATTTTAAGTTCTCAATGGAAGAATGCTAAGAATAGCATAGGCTGCCAGTCCTCTTCTCTAAAGTAAAGGTGATGAAGAAAACTATGGCATTTTCTCCACCTCCCTCCAAACAGTAGAACTCTAGAATTAACTACATCAAATACTCCCCCTATGTCCACAGTAATAAAAAAGAAAGTTAAGACTAAAGTCATAATTACTTTGTAATATTTGTATGAGGCATTTCAGTCAAAATATTTCAAATTATCATAATAAAAACATATAGATAGTACTGGACAAGAAGGCTGATATAACATGTCAGAAGCACTTCTGAATGCTTGATTGTAAGTCTCAGCGTTGCACTGTTGTTAATTTTTTTATACTAGCATGGGATTAGATAGGCTTTTTCTCTTTCTTTTTTTTCCCCCCTCAAGAATTTCGGATATCTTTATTCCTGGAATTCCGAGATGTTACAGTAGCAAGGGTTTTTCAAAGCCGATTTAATTTTTTGTCTCGCTTGTTTACTCCGTGCATTTCTGTCAGCCTGGGTAACGAAAAGGAGGAAATCGGTTCACTTTGATTTCAGCTGGACGCAAGTCAATTTTAGGCTCAAACAATCCTTTGTTAGAGCGTGACAGAGTATTTGAGGAACAGAAGTCTAGAGATTTGTAGTACTGTAAAAGTTAACAGTATTTAAAACCCCCAAAACATATTCAAAGTTTTGATTTTATATTACCTTCTGCCATAAAATCTAAATTTTAATCTTAATTTCAATTAATCTTATTTCTTTAATGTACAAACAGACATATTCCTTACTACCATTTTACCAATGACTTCAGCTAGGCTACTCCTCAGCACGAAGTAATCAGTAGTTTAGTCCAAGTCTCATTATTTAATCTGAATATTATTTTGTTAAAAAAATGAAATTCTTCATCTTACTGTTTGAAAAAGGTAAAAGAGAAAGAAAAATCAGGATCTATTCCCAAAAAATGCCAGGTATCCAAGTATTCCAGCAGCTCTCCAGCACTCGGAGTGGAATTTTGCCAGTATGTGCCCAGAGACACAGACACATCCACAGATTTGGAGACAAATCAGCAAAAAGCTCTAGTCAACAAGAACAAATGATTTTAAATGTAAAAAAAACACTACAAGATATTCTCCAAGCAGAAAATGGCTGATAGCCATTCAACTCTTAATACCTATCCCTCCTAACTTACATAGCTATTTAGAAAGCTGAATTCTTAATCAATGAGGGCTCTTTCACTATTCACAAGAAATAGGGGCAAGATCACATCAGAATCTGGATTACATCAGACTGGCAGCACGATAAGGTCAATTAGGGATCAGATTTTTGCTAATTCAGGTCTCTGTTTTATTACCACGAGGAATTACTTAGATTCACTAAAAGGAGCAAAACAATAAAGTAGTTCATCCCTGCCCACCTCGGGCCATAAAATGAATATGGATATTGAAGAGTCATGCTCATGGCAACACTGGAATTAATACAGTTGTCACTGTGCAAAGCACAGTCTAAGCCTCCTTTTAAAAATTGGGGGTCATTAAGATAACACAGTAAACTTAAAGTAAGTGCAATGATTTTGTCACACCTGCTGCCAGAACAAATGACACGATGACTCCAAGAAAGACATAAAAGTCATTTTTCTCTCCTCTTTGAAGGACGTATTGGCTCAAAGCAGACAGCTTGGATCCAAATCTGAATTTCTCCACCGCTCAAGGTGAAACCCAGCCACACTGTTGAGACCCCCTCCACTTTCCAAGTCAGTTATCAGGGACACGGATTCTCCCACTAAAGCTGCTAAGCAGCCGGCATCTGCCTGAGCAGCCAGCGTTCGAGGCCACGTCGCTCAATCTGTGCAGTCTCACACCAAAAGCTGCTCACAAAGCACAAGCACCAGTGGCCGGGCAGCAGCGTGGGCACATCCCGCACCTCTCCCATCATCCGAGCCGACGGCACGAGCGGTGCCATGCAATTTGTCCAGTACCTTGGGCACGTCTAACATTACACCTCACACAGGAATACAGTTTTGGTGGGATTGCTGTTCCCTTTTTTTTCCCTACAGCATACCATGAATGCCTTTCTAGACACATGTGAATATACAGCTGTACAGGTGACACACTTAAAATATAACCGGCATTTGTGCTTTCATAAAAGCAATTTGCAGTCCTGCAAGTTGCAATAGATGACAGAGGCCCAGGAGCATTGCTTCCCTGGCGGTGAGGTCACTGCAATCCGCATTACAGTCAAATGCTCTGTTCTTTAATGCTGTTTTGTTATAACAGGCAAATGCAAGGTGGGTGATTATGCATTTATTTTCCTCTATCACTTCTGGCTGATTTTCCTGCCCACAGACCAGACACATAAACTCTACTCATGGATTTTAAAATATACCCTCTTAAAATTTGAGGGGACTAAAAATTATAGCAAATGAGCAAATAAATGCAACTCCAAGTAGAAGACAACAGCACTACCAGCAATGTCTTTCTATCTCTAACTGCTCAGGGTGAAAGTAAAGGAATACACAAATATTCAGCTTTCACAGAATTCCCAAAGCCTATGCAATTATGACTATGCTGCAATAACATTATAACTAGACTTACCAACATTTAACAGCCACAGTAAACTACCAAAGCATCATCAGGAGGCTTAGAATCCTTAGGAATAGAAGAGAATAGAATCCTTAGGAATCATCCATCCAGCTTCAGCAAACGGGACAAATCCAGCTCTCATAATGCTCCATGCCAACACCGCTATCAGACACATCTTTAAATTAATGACTGCCTAGCAGCACACATACACAATCCCCACCTTAAATAATTTCTCATCTGCTTAAAACTAGGTGCACCCTCACGTGAGGGCCTTAAATAAGTGCAGAGGGAGTCTCTGAGCACTCAGGTGCAGCTCCTGAGCACAACAACCAGCACGGGGTGGGTGATGCCCGAGCAGGCGGCTAGAGCAGCCTCTGCTGCAGGCAGAGCAGGGGAGATGCTGCCTCACCCAGACAGGGTTTCTGCCAGCCAGGGATTTCCATTGTATTTTTTTCTTCTTTGCAACTGACAGTCATTTCCTCCTGTACTCTACTAAATGCTAATCCCTGAATTGAGGTGAACTCCATTGCAGCAACTACACAACACGGTGTCTGTACAGCACCACACACAGTACTAGGAAATGATGTCAACGTTTGTGGATGCCTGTAAGCAAAGCACAGCCTGCTCACCTCCGGTTACTCTGTGTTGTTTATTATGGTTTTATTCCTTGTGCTCATCCTTTCATATATCTAAAATGAAAATCTTATTAATAAAGGTGTAAATAATGATGCTGAGAATGTTAAAATAGAGCTTCAGCACGCAGCTGATGCAGCACTTCACAACGTGCCATGACCCTGCTGCTTCTAGGAAGGTTGGATGATCACCACTGCACCAATTGCTAGGGGTCGAATGTGTTACTAATGCCTCGATTCGGGCCGTTTTCCCTTATTTCCCTTAGGAAACTCCTAACTAGCTCCTGGGTGAGTTCGCCACGGGAGAAGGGGACCTGGCTGCTCGTGTAGGTCCCGACACGAACCGCGCGCTTGCTTCTGCCACCCAGTGAGTTAAATGATTGCACTGGGTCGCTGAGAGAGCACCACTAAGATGCTGAGTGGTAAACACACAAATCAGGTCAATCCTTTTGCTTTCCTTGTAATCCCCATGCGTAATTTGTTACTGGCTTTTACAGCTGCCTCTTTCCCTCCTCCTGCACTCTGCGCACGCACCCGAGCCCTCCGGCTCTCCTGCTCCTTCCTGCCCGGAATTCCAGCAAGGCCTTTTTGCCCAAACTCCTGTATTCCGCGCTGCTTTACAACATCCATGGGCTCTACATCTTCACCTCTGTTGTCTTTTCTTCACTGTAAATTCTCCAGAGCTGGGAACTTGTTTTCTCCAAGTTTGTACTAAAGCCTGTAGATTTACAGCACTCTAGGAATGTTTGATAACAGCACGTAAATAATTAATAAAAGCTGCAGCCATCCTTTCTTTTGCTCTAGTTGTAAGCTGTAAAGCAGCAAGCCAAGTGGGAAGCAGAGAATATTTCATGGGCTAAGAGAAGTTTTGATTCTCACCCTATAGAGGGTAGCTGACTGACAAATGCTTTCACATAGGAAAGATCAGGATGAAGTTGTGCGGGAATTAAAGACAAGAGGCTCTGCTTCAGCTATGTGAACCATAAAAGCAGCCCAGGAGCATTATAAACAGCCTGGCTCAAAATATAAGCATGTGATAAAAAGAAGGGGATGCTTTAATTTCAGCTCTGCACGGCATGCAGCCTCTCTCCATTTCCAGGAGTCCACTCCTTCATCCTGGATTCTCCATCTCCAACAAAAAGGGAGATTTTTCAGGAGAATGTGGCCAATGAAGAGCTCGTGATTTTTCAGCCTTAAAGAGGTGGTAAATGTCCCTAAAAAGAAAAGAATGCAGGAGAAGGAAGTGGAGACATGAAATAAGCACAGATGAGAGAATAATGACTATGAGATCAGGAAATAAAATATACAGTGAAAGGTAAAAGAGGTTTGCTGAGGTAGGGATGGCTGTGATACCAGAGAGCTATGCAATCAGTTAGAGAAAATAAAAACAGGAAAAAAAAAAAAAAAAAAGTGAAAAGTTATTTTCGGCCATCTCAGGCACAATTTTTGAATCTTCTACAACACATAAATGTGTTTCTACCTTTAACCACTAAATGTATCTACCTACAAACTTACTTCTGTTTCAGGTCTGCAGTTTTGGGTTTGGGGCTTCACTTGACTTTGATGCAGCCAGGATTTATCCCGAGTGCAAACAGGTACAAGTGCTTCCTGCTGGGACACAACAAATAGGACTTTTACTGACTTCAGTGCTTTCAAAGTTATCAATAACATAATCCTGATGATTATGTCAGCTTGGCAGCTAAATATCCTAGTTGATGAGGGCAGGCAAGTGTCTTGGTACCAAAGAAGAGTAACTGCACTGAAATAAATTTGACCATGAAAAGTGCAGGGACAAAACCAGAAGCTAACACGTCTAGCGCTGAACATTTAAGTAGTCAAAGCATCATAAAACCTCAGCAAAAAATAACTGTCGAGGGCAGTAAATTACTTCATTTTAGTGCAATGAAGTCTTCAAAATTAGTTCTTCTTGCGAACAGACATAATGACTAGCTTCAGAATAGATATTGGCACAGCGGGGCACACAAAAGCCCTGATTAGGTGCTACATGACAAAATCTTTAGCTAATACTTTTCTATTTTAGTGTTGATTTCTGACCTCTCCTCTTTGACTTTTATTGATCAAAATTCAAATCTTCTCGGATTTATTTAATACTGGATAACTATTTATAAACTTCAAGGATGTTAGGTCACAGGATCCCACTAAAGATGACCAAAAAAGACCTATAAAATACATTTTTTTACCATTTTTTCAACTTCAGCTAATTCATCATACTGATGCAGTTCACACAAAGGAAGAAGGCCATCTTAATCCAGACCTTAACTGAACACTGTGGACCAAAATCGCAGACCAAATTCAGATGGTCTTCATCTTCATTAAAAAAAAGAGTAGAATTACTCCAATCTTCATTTCACACTTCTTCAGTAAGAAAATTTTTCAATACAATCTTGTTCTAGATTTTAATCTTATTACAATGAAGCTTCTGCTGGCTCTGTAACTCCTAAATCAGTTATAATACCACTTTTTCTTTTTTTCTCAAGTCTTTGCATTTGCAATTAATAACACAGGAAGATATTTCATTATATTCCAGAGCGCTAGCTGCTGTAGTAATACTTTATGACAGCCTCCTCATTGATTGATTTATGTCCACAACTCCTCTTCCAAGAGCTTCCTTCCCAAATTAAACATGCTAATGATTTTCTATGCAAAATTTAACAACCTAATAGACTGCATAAGTCAAATGAAAATTTGCTAATTGTTGCTTTTGATGTATATTATTCTGCCAATTCTCTCTTGAAAACAGTATTTCAGTATTGGCTGCAGTAGTTACTAAAATATATAAAGCAAGATGTATATATAGCCATATATGCACACACAAAGAAAATCACATTTCAGGGTTTAAAAAACACTACTTCAAGGCTCAGGATGGACACAATGGGCTGCTATATACTGGGCAACATGTTTACAGGAATTCTGAAAACAACTAGCTGGGGAATAATCGCATTTATCCAAATTAGCTAGTGTTGGTCCATAACACTCCGCTTATGCAACAGAAGTAGTCAAAATAAGATTACACAGTCCAAATAACTTATAGAGAATGAGATAACAGAGATGATGAAGGATGGTGGGAGAACAGAAGGCCTTCCTGCCTAACCTCAGAGATTTCAAATCAGTTCCCTCAAAAGGCTAATAACAAGACCAACTGTTCAAAAAAAACAAAACGAGAAAGATTTCTATGCATTTGCACCTAGAGCACATGCAATAATACATTTTATCCTATAAAATGCCTCATAGAGAGAACTTTACTATGTGTAGACCCTGCTAGCCCAGTTTTGAAGCCGAGACCCCTAGCCACTGCTGCTGGTTTAACCCACATAATAAAACCTGCATGCAAACAAACTATACCAAAGTATACAGAGATATTTGATTTGATTACTTTGCTTTGTCTTTAAAATATGCTTGTAAAGATTGGACAATCTAATCTAATTGATCTCTCCAAATACTTCAATGTCTCTAATCACTGTAGCATCTCATTAGTGGAACAGATCTATACTTTATCTCCAGATTTAGGAAATAAATCTATACTTGGAACAAGTCACACAAGGGAGAGGGCCAGATGCGACTCGGATATGAGAGGAACAAAGGAATGGGAAAAGCTAGCGAGGTCCAGAATGGCTTCAAAGGCAGATCTGGCTTTTTTGTCTCCCCTTTGCAACAAAAGTCCACTTGAACAGAACATTTCTGGGGCTACTGAAGTAATGAGGAGATGTGACAAGACTAATAGGGGCAGAACCAAAAGGGAGCTCCTGTCTATGGCCCGCTCTCCTTCAAACTGTCTTCTTTGCAAGCATAAAGTACAGGTAATTATTATTATTATAGTTTCCTTATTCTCGTCCAAGCCAGCACTTCATCAGCCTAAAAACTATGACATTCCGTAATGTGTTTCAGTGGCCTCTTAACCTTCTCAAGCTCCTGAAAGCCAGTGCAATGGCACATGCATTCAGTCAGACAGGCTTCAGGAAAGATGAAGTTAACACTCCAAATTGCTAATAACAACAGTCTTCACTGAGCCAGATAATCACTCACACGCAATTTCAATCTGAAGTCACTTAAAATTCAAAAGAAGCCACTGTATTTCTTTAAGGAAGTGATGGCACTTAGAATATTCATAATTCAAATAACAGGCCAGAATTTGACCTACTACTGACTTTATTTTCCAAATCACACAGTATTAAG
>JAVCKT010010899.1:0-14817 GCA_032273925.1 Rhynchotus rufescens
GTTCCACTGTGCACTGTGACTGGGTATAAATCCTGCCAGCAGGAATTACTGGAATGGAGAAATAGTTACCTACTAACTTGGAGCTCCAATCTGCAAAGTCCAAATGTCAGCGTAATGATTTATGTGAGACAGAGCCTGCAGGACTGGGCCTGGCAGAATAAAATACATGGGTGCAGAAACGTGGTTTAAGGCAGTATGTAAAACACAGCTAGCTTGGCTGGGAGACAAGGGGCGAGAAGGGCTGCTGCTGCAAGAGAAAGCAGGGATCAGGCTGCAGGTTCGCTTGGTATTCAGGGGAAGGGAGCAGGAGGATGTTCAGCACTGTTCTCCAGTGCCCTTTGCTTGCTGATGAGCTCCGGAGGGAGCTCGCCCTGCCTTTTCACTCAGAGATGGACTCGCTAGAAGCCGATAGCAGCAAAGGAGGGATAAATGTGTGGTCCTGTGAATCCCTTCATTCCTCTGCCCTTCCTTTGGCTCCAGCCCTTCATAAGAAAAGTAAACTTGGCTTTTATTAGCTCTCCCTTTTCAAAAAAAAATTACTTATAAAGGAGACTTGCAAAAACACACATAGCAGATGAATGGAATCTGACCTGGCTTCTTTCCTTTGATTTTGGTAAGGATGTGATAGAAATCAATGTGTACACTGTGGGAAAGCCTCACAGAAAGTCATAAAATTCCAAGATTATTATGACTGTGCATGAATTAAAAAAACGACAGTAGCTTTTCTTTATTATTAAAACAGAGAGCATTTGTTTGATGCAAAGGTGATCCAGAAATATGTTTTATTTTCAGATCCTGCCAGCATTTGCCTCTTTATGCTCAACGAGACAGATTATATTGAAAACAATTCTTAGCGAGCGGGGATACAAGGTTGTTGTACGACTGCTGATGCATAACCATCCATTTCCTTGTCAGTTCTGACACCCTCTCATGCGGGGCGTGGGTGGCAGGGCTGCATAATCACCACGCAGTTATTTATCAGTAAACACACCAGGCAAATCCTTCTGTCTCCGCTGGCAGCCAATCAGACTGGGGTGATTTACACATTTTTGGAGACGGCGTTTGTAGGCACGAAGAGCAAACAGCGACTTTCAGGCTGGATGCCCTTCTCCGTACGTGAAGGCAGCGAGAGGGAGGCTGCATGGCCAGGCCTCTCTCTCTGGCAAGTTTTAGCTGTCAGACATTCAAAATGCCAAATGGTACCAGAGTGGAAGCGAGGAGGAACCCCAGGCCCATTGCTATATGTTTCAAAGAAACCAACAGCAACTTTGGGCTCTGTTTAGAAAAAGCACGTCTTTGATGGGCTGACATAGCTCTTGGTTTTAACTGCGTCCTTCAGTTGAGAATCTCAAGCTGCCAAAAGCAAACAGAAGCTTTTCTTTCTCAGCCACTGCCAGTGAGATATTAAGAAGAGAAATGTATAAAAACAGCAGACACAGTGCCAAAATATCCAGGGACAATTACTCAAAAAGCTGATTGAACTTGTCCTTATCTTTGCCTCTAGACATTGTTCTTACCTAAAACTGAGTAAAAATGTGTCATGACAAATATACTATTTGTTTAGACTATTCTGCTATTTCAGTTAGGAATTTTAGGGTGTCTTTCTATCATGTTTGTTAAGATGAAGGAAATACTTCTACCTGTTAACTACTGGATAAACAGACAGCCCAAACTATTAGTATTTTATTGGTGAAAGGGCAAATGTCTGTCCCAGGCTGCTACATATACCTGAGTTCCAAGATTAGACAAAATCTTAATGGATGAATTACCTCCTCTTTGGGCAATTAGAGCTTTATTGGCTTTATTAATACAATTGATACCGCTATTAGAAGATGCCAAAGGTAACTGTCTATAAACCAGCTACTGTAATGTATGAGCAGAGGCAAAACTGAAAAGTCTGCTGATTTCAAGCATTGACTGCAGGCTCAGGAAGATAACACTTTAATTTGGATCATGGTTTCTGAAAAGAGTATTTCTCAGGTTTTCTGGTCCACTGGAAATTTCCCAAAACAGCAAGTATTTTCCAAATCTAACGATGAAGAGTATCAGCCTGCTCTACCTCACATAAATGGTAGGAAACATGTTCAGACTTTGGTAATCCTGTTTACTCACTCAACCTTGATCAGTTTTGTTAGGGAGGCAGTAAATCCTCCCAACATTTCCAAGATTAGAGACTGAGTGTAAGTCCATAGAGAAGCTGATAAGGTGCCAGAGCTTGGGAGAAACTACACTAGAAGGGGAGAAACCCTTGTAGTAGTGGACAAGGGCTAAAGGACAATGGAAGCTCATATTCGGAAAGCAAAAAGCAATTAAAATAATGAGGAAGCCACTCACAAGGAATTGTTTCTCTCAGAACTGCAACGTGCCCCGTTCTGGTTAAGCCAGCTCAGCACGGGGTGACCTGGCAGCTGTCGGTGCTTTGGCTACTACTGAGCTGTGATTTGAGCCACAGGTTCACATTTGAGTTCCTCTGAAATGGAGATAAATTGTCCTGAGGATATGCCAATGGGAGCTCCTGCAGTATTATCCAGTAATATTCAGCAACCTTTGTTTCTAGTCGTAGTTTTGCTATTCTCCTTTATGTATTTCTTTTCCTTGCATTTTGTGCAAAGATATTGTGACTCCACATAATTACCATAAATCGTGAACAAAATTTTAATTCTTACGCAGCACACAGATGTATTACATGGGGCCTTAAAGGCAAACAGGAAAGACTTAAATCCTGAGAAAATCTTTTCTACCCACTAGTAATCTAGTGTGCTTGTTCTCATTCTTTCCTTCCCATATTCTCACCGTCACTGCTTCCAGGGAGGTTAGTAGAAGCTCCGCATTGATTCTTTTCCCAGGGTGATTTCTAAGACTCGAGCACACAGCCTGCAGGGCTGAGCTCATCTTTACAGAACCAGCTGCCAAGGCAGCCGCAGGATTATCAAAATCCTACTTGTCATTGTAAATCATCACTATTTGATAAATGTATAAAAATACCTATATACCGCTAGCAATGCTGCAAATGAGACAAAATGAGTTATATGGCATGTTACCATTTTTTGAAATGTGAAATGGATGTTGTGGTACTTTTCCCATTTTATTTGGGGAAAATGAGTTGGGAACTGGAACTTCTTCATTCTAGCAAATTACTTTCCACTTTTTCATTTATGTGTGAGTGTAACTGAGATAAGAGTACACCCCTAGGTATATTGCAGATGTGTCTGCTGAAAGGGGAAAGAAACATAGCGGGTTGGTAGAGCTGGACCATTTAGGGGAAAGCTTGCCTAGAACTGCATCTTGATCAACTCTTATTTTCTCTGATCTGCCTTGAGATACGGCAGCATGTTTAAAGCTGGAAACAGTGCTTTAGTAATGTTCCCTAAACTCAAAAACAAGTTGCCAAACAGAAGGAATTTTTTTTCTGTCGTTGTTTTTCTTTTCTTCCCTCCAGCTTGTTCCTGCCAGAACAGACTATTCCGTTGCATACTCTGCAGCCAGGCAGAGCTCTGCACCGCGGTTCTCTCAGCTGCTGGAGAGCGGAGCTCTGGTATGGGCACGGAGAGGGCTTCTGTTGCTGCAAGGAATTTTTTACTAGCTTTTTTTCCTCTGTGTGCGAAAGACATAAAATGCTCTGGAAATGTACAGATTCTTCCTGCCAAGAACGGTTGTTTTCACAGCTCCCTTTTTGCCAATTTCAAACTGGTTAAGAAATAATAATAATATAAAAAATCCCCGTCACATACATACCATAAACTCCCTGGGTGAGCAGTAGAGTTTGTAAAAGTGCCAAGATAGCCTGTTTCCCCATAGGAACAGAGGAATCTCATATGAGTACCAGTGCTAAGTTGAAGAGGGAGTTTTCAGAGACAAGAACAAAGTAGAGGCTGAAGCATTATTAGCCAACTGTATTAATTAAGCTGCAGTTGTGATGGTTTGACATTTTTAAGAATCTCAGTCAGCTGCTCTGCCTTTGGCTCTAAGTTTTTTTCCCCAAATTCTTTCATGCAATAAATTGGATCGTCTCCAAATACAGTGTGTGTTACTCAATCTAAATTCATGAAATATGTATAGAGGATTCCAGTAAAACATTCTACTCCTAACATTTACTTGACATAACAGTATTCTAATTAACGTGTTGGTTTTATACCTAGAGTACTACCAAACATACTGTGATACAAACAGAGAAGATTAGAGCATTAATCCAACATAAATATTCTCCTTAACATGCACGGAAGGGGGAAAAAACTGTTAATGAGCCAGAGATCAGAGGAGAGCGAAGGGAAGTCCTGTAACTTACTTTTCTGGCACCTTCTGCCCACGTAACCTTCAGGACAGGAGCACACGTTGGTTCGAACACAGTGACCACCGTTCTTACAAGGAGGAACACAAACAGCTGAGGAAAGGAGAGAAATATCATTTCATGCACTGAAACCATACAAGGTGTTAATGTTGCTTACATATAGGTTAGGTACCTAAATACAGATGTCTGTGTTGGAGGAGTGGCCTGCAGCCAGTGGAGAGGTGTTCCTCCAAAGGATGCTTCAGGGCAGGTGCCTCACAGGAGGCTCCCAACTCTTCCCATTTGCAGAAAAATGTGGGAGACTAGTCCTAGTGCCTAAGGGTCTTTGCTAGGTACCTGGACTTAAATCATGGGCTATGTTAGAGATTCTCTTTGGTCTTTAACTTTGTAGGTCTACTACTGCCCTTGAAATACAGAGTAATGTTTCATATTTACACTCTTCCTTCTCATTTTCCCAATGAAGCAGATTTGAGGACTTGGATTTTCTTCACTGTGCTTCACTTCTCTTCCTATATCACAATAAATGAAGATTTGTTTTCAAATTTTGGTCTAAATCAGAATATTTAAGGATAAAATTTCCAGATCACCTAGATGTTGAAAGCCACCTTCCATGTTAGATGTCAAGAGAAAGATCACATGGTTTGTGTTTGTGTTATTTTTTCTCGCTTCTTCACCCCCAACAATACAAAAATGAAGAACTTCCAGGAAGCTCCAGTTGCAATTTAATTTTTATGTGTGAATTATTCACTTGCAAAAATACGCATTAGTTGAATTCATCTAGGAATTCCAGGGAAAAGAGAGAAAAACACCTTTAATATTAAAATAATTTAGCTTTGCTAATAACAGTGTATTTATATGCTGATATTCAAATGAGGACATAAAAGCCATCCTCAAAAATGCAGAGCACATGGGAGAAGCACTGGAGTTTTTGAACCCTCTTTGAACCCTAAGCAATACCTTCTGTCTTCTGTCTATTCTGTCTGGACTAATGAATAGTTAAAAGATTCATTAATTTCAGATTGATGTTGGTAGTGCAAATGAACAGCCCAAGAAACTATTAGCCTCAGTTAGAGCCCCGTTTGGAACATGGATTCAAAATTAGGTCCCTGCTTTAACTCAGGCAGAGCAATGTCTGGTCGCATATGAGAAGAGGACTCTGAGGTTAAGTCCTCTGCAAGTCTCCCACCCATTAGGCTCTGAGATGGTCAAGAGTTGACCCTGTGAAGCCCATTTGGAGATAAGTTCTCACTGGGCTGTGACTCCGAGCAACAGTACAGTGCACTATAGAGTTAGTAAAATGAACAAAGTAGACCCATATTTTAAATTCTAGTTGTATGGATGCTAATTAGTGATATCACTTCAGTTAGTTTTAGATTGTTTAGTTATTGCCAATGCCATCATAAATAAGTATTTGCTCCTTCACAATACCTTTAAGAACAACTTAACGCAGATTTATGATAGACTGTAGCATCAAAGGAGCACACAGGGAGTCCTGACAAGGAAAATCTCTGGATATACTGCATGCCGTGGCAGGCAATGATATAGGCTGCTCTTTATATTTTAAGCCTGGACCCTTTATCAACATGATAAATAGAACTTGCTTACCTCTCTGGCACTGCGGTCCGTAAAAACCGTAAGGACACATGCACGTATCTGGCCTGACACAGATTCCTCCATTTAAACACACAGGATTGCACACAGCTGCATGTAAATATAAGATAATTTTATTAATCTATTAATTTATTAATCTATTAACCTATTAATCTTATCATTTTAAGTTTTTTTAGAATAAGCACATCTTTGTTGCTGCCCCTGTCATAAGAATAAATCTTGCTGGTAATTTTTGGACAAATTTGATAGTGTCTTTGTCGATCAGTTGTACAGTGGTGTGGTATTTACTCACTGTTGTTACAGCAGGAGCATGGCAGTGGGGTTTTAGCATATCTTTAGGGGTGAAATAAAATAGAATTTAATAGTTTATTTCTGATGTCTTTCTGTGATTTGCATAGTTCATCTTCTTTTATTTTGGTATCCTAGCAGAGGCAGTCAAATGTAGCTTTTTTACCTATAGCTTGCTAGCCTGGAGATGGGATATTAACCTTTGTCAATGCTGGGCAGTGTAGTGGCATTTCAGTGATGCTGGGTAGGTATGTGCAGCCAAACCACCACTTGTTCTGCCTCATTTAAACGCCAGGTCCCACAACATCCTTCTGCCTCCTGCATCACTGGCAGAGCCGCTGGCAAAGCCCTCTTTGCCCACTTATTTAGTGGTTATTACTACTGAAAATATAACAAGCATTAGGAATTAAAAACTACCTTCCATATTCCTATGTGGCAAGTGCCTGGCTGAGTGTTGAAAGAAATGTTTGAATTGGGAAATCAGCTAATCCACTTGGGCAACCACTGTGTGAAAAATAAGGTGTCCGATACAGTTTTCTTTACAAAGTAGAATGACATTTTAAAGCAGTCATTTTCTTTCTATTCCCTTACTCTTTCAGTATCTTATGGAATAGCTCATTGGATAAAGTAAATAAATTTGAGCTTAAAAAAGATAAGGATCACAAGAGTTTTTCAGATGAATGAAGGAGAAATAAAATGTCAACTTAAAGGAAAAGAAAAAGTGGAATTGTAGTCTTGATGCCATGACTTTCAGACTAAGTAGCGAACAAAACTGACTTCATTTATGGCCAATAGTGACTTTGGGTTAGTCACTTTGGATTAGTAGCCTCATTTTCATAGCTAGTTCACAAATGTTCATACTGCCAGTGTCTAGAGTTCCATAGATGAAGTCTGCTAAAAACCTATATTTTTGTTTTAATATATGCATAAACCCAAAGATTCTCATGTTCTGGGGGTGCTTGCCTTCAGGAAGGAAACAGGCTTCTCAAAATACACTCTCTAGTAACAAGTAAGTGCCACAGAGTGAGTCTGGTGGCCTTTCCCTGAGGATATTGTCAGACAAACGGACCTCTGGCAGGAACATGAGAGGTGATGGGAGCCAGAGTACCAGGGTAGTGGCAGCACAAATCACTGACCCTGGGCCTTAGCTGGGGTAATTTATGTGTCCCCAATAGCTCTCTCATATGAGCACTTGCAAGATGAGCAATCCCAGGAGTAGGTGGCTAGGATGGCATCTCTCACCTTCTGAGAAAGGTAATGTAGGCTGGAAGTGTCTTTAAGACATTTAATAGTGCCTGTGGTGTAGGCAAAATGTTGGGGTGTTTCAATGTTGGGGTGTTTTGCATGACTGTCCCCAGGTGAGTTCAACAGTTGCTCTGTCTCTGGAGGAAAAGGCAAATACTGCTCCTGGGGCCAAAGAGAAAGGTCTGAGCCAAATCTATTCGAAATAGACTGCAAAACTGTGAGTTCTGGCTAGAAATAGATAGTTAATTCCAGTCCTCACCTTATCATTTTGTGCTGACTGAAGGAGGTGATTTTACGTGAGTGCACGCATTGCTGGGAATGCCTTTGCAGCTGGAAGAAATAGTGTGAACTCTGGGAGGCAGCAGTGGACTTAATTTTTGGTGGTGAATGGTTAAGTTCTTGTGAACCTATTATTTTCTGTCTTCTGAACTGACAAAATTGAGGCAAGAACTCGACCACAAGAAACCTAATAGTGTGATACAGTTGCTGATAACCTACCTTTTAAGGTACTTTCTTTTTCCTTTGGTTATGCAGTATTAACCAGAACGCCTTATAAAGTTGCTAACCTGGCATTTCACATTCGTTGCTTACAGTCTCTTCCTAACTTAAACAGCCCTCATTCTATTCCTGCCTTCATAAACCTCGTTTCTAAGTTCAGATTTGAATGTATTCCCAGTACGACCACTGAATTCCACCAGCCAGGAGGATTCCGAGCAACGAAAGGAATGAGAGGCTGGTGACTCCTCAGCACGTACCTGTTTCACAAGAAGGGCTGCTCCATCCATTTTTGCATTTGCATTCATCTGGGGACACACAGATGCCACCGTTGTGACAGTGCCTGCTGCAAACCACTAGAAAACAGGCAGAGGGGCAGGTTCAGAATCTCTTACCTGTAACCACTGACACAGATCCTAAAGCTGCTCTACAACAGCAACGAAACCAAGGGTGTCATGCCAAGATGTAAACTGGGATGAATCTGTCTCTTTCTTTCTTTTTTTAATTCACTCTTTTCATCAAAAGTCTTGCATCTAAAATACTTCGCTTTTTAAATATTCTAGCTATTGTGGTTCATAGATAAAATTATATTCCTGTCAAGGGCAACCTGATATTTAAATCAGGAGAGAGCACTGCAATAAAGAAACTGTATATGTTTTGCCATTCAGCTAATATTGAAGGGGTGAAGGCTGATTTTTTCCAGGTGCTCTATATATTGAACTTCTTTTGTTGCTTGTATTGCACAGGAACATGACTCTTAATAGGTATGGTTGTCTTTTTGTGTTCTCAAAATTAGTGTTACTGTATTCACTCCCACAACCTTGAATTTCATAAACGTTACTATAAATAATAGGGAGGCTTTTGCTTGTTTGTTTTTCCAGAAGAAAATGTTGATATAGATGTGCATATTTTTACATAATACAGCTATGCTCCTGGTAAAAATATGCTCAGAAATAGTTTAGCAAGGATATTACTTCAATATATTGTACTCTGATTTCCTTGCTGTATTCAATCATAATTTTGAAGGGAAATACAGAAAAATAAATAGACTTTTTTTTTGTATCTTATCATTTTCTGCAATTTCAGACATATAATGAAAAGCAAAAGCTCAGTGAATTTGTACATACTTGTTTCACATCGAGGACCAACAAATCCATAAGCACAAGAGCAAGTGTTTCGAGAGACGCAAGTTCCTCCGTGCTCACAGGGCGGATCACAGAGCACTGCAAGAAGCACAGGCGAAGTAAAACATGAGAAATATTGTGTTCATTCTTTGTGATTATGAGCACAACACTTATTCCTACTACTTCCCACATGCCCTTTCACCGATCCAACAAGCAGTTTGGCTGCTGAGAAAAAGACTAAAGGATCTAAGTAGGTTAATAGTACAGCACAAACTAAGGAGCTGGCATAAACTCTCTGTAAGGGAATGATTTTAACGTAATCATATTGTTTAACTGCTGACCATGTACGCTTTTAAGTACATATTTTGGAAGTCTAAGAATGGAGAAAGTAAAAACATAGTTAAATTTTTAATAGGGAGTGTGAAGTCTGAGGACAGAGTTGGGGAAGGATTTCTCAACATACTGCAATAAGTAATGTCATGGTTTGGAAGAAGGAAGGTGAGGAGGGGCATTGTATAAATATAGAAAGCCCTGCAAGCTTTACATGCACTTTTTTACAGGAAATATTGCTTTGTATTTAAATCTTGATCTTTTGAAGTCAGGCAGTAAACTTACCTTTTTTAAAAATTAAAAAATCTGAATTTATGGAACTATGTAGGGGAGTTCACATTGCTTAGCTGATCAACTATGTTAAGCTAGGGAGCTGTTTTCTTTGAGCACCCTCTATACCTACTAGACAGTCTCTTTGGCAGTTGAGTCAGACCTGGAGTCTGATTTAGGGTAGAATGACCCCTAAAGGCATTAATAGTGTGGGTTAACCTCTTGAAGCTAAACATATAAGGCAGATACCTAAAGTTTTCCATCATTATTACCTCTACTTGTAACCCTCTATTAAGAAATAGTCATATATGTGAAATGCAGTAGAATCAGGGAGGAGAAACTGCTGTAGGAAGGCCACAAAAATTATGAAATACTGTGTGCAGAAGCATGAGGTGTGTGTCTGTTAGCTGGCTCCCACCTAAGCTTTGACAAGTACATTACAGAATAAAAAATAATCATCCATGTGCTTGCAAAGTGAAGACAGAGAAAAATACTGTACTTTGGCAGACTTTACTGGCAGAACTGTATCTTTTGTAATGCGTGTGAAGTTAAGCAAGGTTATTCCAAGGAAAATGCATAATAAGGAAAGAAACCAAAGAGATTCAAAACAAAGCGCCATTTCAAGTACAAGAGCTGAAAAAACAAGCCTAGTACAATTTGTTCTTAAAACTGTGAAGTTTTGAAAGTACAGTTTTGGACTGCATAATTGATAGGCCACATGAAGGACAGATACTTGTGGCACCAAAAAATGTAAAGGAAGTTCATGCATTGAAGGCCTCTCCACCCCTTGTGATTGCACCAGAACTTAAAGCCATTGCACATTGAGTTTACTATTCAAAAATATTGGGAAAGCCACCACAGATTTTTAATTGCAATTAATAAGACTGGTTCCAAGAAGGTACCTCTTAATAAAAGCATTTTGGCACAAATAACATTAAAAAAATCAATTGGTATCACATCTACTCTTCAGGTATTTCAGTATTTAAATTTCCTGTTAGCAATCACTTTCAACTGTGAAATTTTCCATTAAGCATTAATATAACTTCAGAATTTGACATATCTGAGAATGGAAACCTCAACAGATACATTTTGATATGACATTAAGTTAAATTCAGTTTTCATTTGGTAGGCTATAATGTTTAGACATTTCCTTTTCCGCATGTGCTAGGATAAGTGTACATCAGAAAAAAAAAAAAAAAAAGAATCCCATTTTCCAGACAACTAAATAGATTTAATTTAGATGAATTTAAGCAGTTGTGTTGAAGTTCCCAAGGAGCCTCTGGTTCAACCTGCAGTAGCTGTTGTCAGAGGCTTGGGTGCTGCAGGACCTCGTGATGGCAGGACAAGCAGAAGGTAGCAGTCTGTGTGGAATTATAAAGTGGAAGAAAGGGAAAGAAATTGAATCTGTTTTCAAACAAATTTGTTACTCCTTTTAAACTGAATCCCTGTATTTATAATCTCTCTCTTACCCACTATGGCTCACTCTAGATCTTACTGTCGTCAATGACAGTCTTACTGCTTTGGGCATAGGGTACTGACCCATCCACTGCACAGATGTGCGTTTGAAATATCTTCATTTTTCTGTGCTTAGATAAGCACAAAACTTGCTTTCTACCTTTTTTTTTTTTTTTTTTTTTTTTTTTTTAATCAGAATTTAAGAGTAGGTAGAATTAGATGCTCTTCTCTCCACAGAGACAGGGAGATGCAATGACTGGGATAAATACACCTCTCCTTTTGAAGTTTGTGAAATGTAATTCTCTTCCCTGTAGTAGGATGGTCACATAAAACCTCCAGGTGCCTAAGTGCTAAGCCAAGCACAGTGGCATTCAGATATATTCTTTATTTCAAGATGTTTGTACATAACACATTAAATGAATATGTCCAATCGAACAGACTACTTTCCATCTGGCCTTTATACATTCAGAGTTACATCTAAACTGTCAGAAAAGAACATGATATTCTGGATATTAAAACATTTAGCTCTTATTGTGACATTTAATGATAAAATGTTTAAAAATATTCTATTACTGCTGAATAGAAAAAGATAAAAGCTGAACACTGCAGCTGCAGTGGGAGAGGGAGAATAATATTCACCCAGAAGGCATTTCCCTCAGTAATAGAAATATACTGTTTATGTCACATTCTTTTCCAAACTTCCGTCTTTCATCTTCAGGAATAAACATTTTTTTCCATAAACATTTGCTAAATTGTACAAAGGTATTGCAGGGTTTTTATACAAAACGTTTTTGGATGGTATAAAATAGCAGTAAAGAGAAAAGCATTGCTGCAAATGGTCAATCTTCCTGTCAAATATATGTATGTTTATGTTTATAATTTAAAATCCGGAGATGAGAAATTGAGAAGTCCATTATTGTTTTCTTTGAAAGTGCTTTTTGGAAAATACTCTGGAACTACATTTTTTTTCCATTAAAATATTTTCATTGCATATATATTTTTATTTTAAGATGAGACCCTGCACTTTTCATCGGTTTCTCTTTGCTAACTTTGGGGGTACTCAGAAATATATGCTCTGTTGTTTCCTCTGCTTCTAAATTCATAACCAGTAAGTGGCTACAGGACAGATGTGCTGCTTGGTGTCTCAACAGTGAATAAACTGTCTACGTGGCCCAGCATGTGAGGCCCTGGATATGCCCAGTCCTATTTTCACTCTAGCAAATCACTGGAATATTCAACTTCCCAACACGAGAGAAAGAAAAGGTAGAAAGGACTGAAATCTGCCCTTGCCCTGGTGGCTTTTATTCAGTCACAGGAAACTGAAAAACAGCAGCACGTAGAGATCTTTGTACAGTACTAAAGATGAGATGCACGACCCTCAGATATATGTGTCTCTTGTATTTGCTCTAGGAATGTATTTGATCCTCGGATTTGAACAGTTGTTCCGCTGTGTGGAAGAGTCATCCTGAATAAATATCTTATACTACTTAGGCCACAAAGTAGTGATATTATGTAGCATCAGATTGGCAAGTCGATAAAGATCAGTGGAAGTTTAGTGCCTTATTTAATTTAGTGTCTGTTCTTGCCACGGCCTCTAATTACGTGCTTGTATTTGGAGGTGTCTAGATACAGAGATGGGCTCACTGCCAAGCATCAACGTGGTCCTCCTTCGATGACAGCAAAGTCATCATTAAGAGAGGAAGAGAGGAAATGGGAGCAGGTCAAGATTTCTGCAATCAAATCGAAGTTGGACGGACCTAGCAGATCTGGCCAACTGCTTCATTTTTCAGCAGCCTGTATTGGGACTTATATATTCCATGTGCCTTCCGTGTGGGTTTTGACAGACTGCTGTGGATAAATCAAGTAACTAAGCTGCAGACATTAAAGAACACACGCAAAACAATCACCTAACTAGGTAAGGCACGAGTTTTGTTTTACACTGGGGCTTGTGCCACTCAAAGACAGGAAAATAAGTATGCTGCACTGTATATATCCCACGCTGGTCTTCTAGGCAGCACTGTATGTCATTTATTAGTGCAATTAAAATAACTTGTGCTTACTTGAACAGTCTGGCAGTCCAGAGCCCAGTAAGGAAATAAATGCCCATCATATCAAATGGAAAATTAACTAGATTATTTGACTAGATAAATTGGGAATAAAATTGCAGATAACAGTTCTACTTAGGCTGTACTAATGGATTTTTTCTTTTTTTTTTGGTGAAATGTCAGCTGAGTGCTCATCTGCAGTCAAAAAAGCAAACAGAATTTAAGGATCTGTTAGGAAAGGAACAGAGCACGAAATGCCAGACTTTATTACGACCTATACCCATGGTGAGCTGCATCTCAAAGACCATGTTCAGTTCTGACTCCCCCAACTTGGAAGAGATATAGTAAAATTGGAAAAGATATAGAAAAAAAAAAGTAAGAGGAATAACCAGAGTTATGTAAGAACAAGAAAATTTTGGAAGCTGAAGAATAGAGAAGAAGAATAGAGGGAGTCAAATCACCTGCAGGGCATAGGACATAAAAATACAAAATCATGAGTGGCCTGGAAAAGTTGAATAGGGTAAAATTGCTTTGCTCTCTCAGTACAAAAGGGGAAGATGTAAAGCTAGCAGGCAGATAGTTTAAAAGAAGGAGCAAATCCTCTAAACAGCACATAGTTCAGTTGTGGAGCTCATTGGTATTACTGCGGGCAAAAGAAATTTATATGGGTCCTGAAAGCATTTGGAAAAAGTCACAGAAGAAATATATATAGAGAGATATTACTAGAAAGACTTCTGCTCTGAAGCCCATGATCCATAAGTTGTTGCGAGACCCTTCTGAACAGTATCCTCATATTCTTCTCATACACTGTTGATCATCTGCTGTTGGTAGTGGTTGGTGATAGGGGATGAACTTTTGATCTGCTGTGGTCTAATGTGCTCTAAGTGTATAAAAATGCATGTAAAAATGCTCTGAGTCTAATGCAGCCACCAGATTTTTTTCTTTATTTCATCCAGCTGTGCATCCTGAGATCATAATCCATTCGCAAATACTTGGTCTTTCCTGTTGATTGAAAATTACTTGGTTTATATGTCAAGGCAATGCTGTGTTTTCATTGCTTGAGCACGGCTGCCACCATTCTGGAGTAGATTTCCCTCTGCTCAGAAAATAGCAAAATATGCCAGAATTCTATGACCTTCATATTTTTTTAAAAAATACTCATTTCTAGAATAGCAAGACTTTATTCTTCTTAGGATTTCCAAGGAATTGTTATGACTACTAAAAAAAAACCAAAAACAAAACCATAAAAAAGAACTTTTTACCTATCATCTATGCCAGGAGAATTGCCTATATTTTATAGAACTGAGTCATTGACTTTTTAATTGTATAGTTTTAGTAACCAGACACTCCCTTTTCAACAAACTTGGAGTTAAGTAAACTGATGACTAGGAATTTGGTTTAAAATCTTGTTTTTCTTCAATCTTCAGGTTTAGGACTCTTAGTTAGATTTAAGGCACAGTAAAAAACACCCAGAGCGGAAGCTTTTGTTAGCGTTAACTGTTAGAGAACGGAAAGGACATGTTCCACCTCAGGAAACCCTAAGGAATCCAAGAAGTATAACAGCTGCTCACAGGCAGTAACACGTGCACAGATCCTGGTTAAAAAAAAAAAAAAAAAAAATCCAAAGGAAAAGACAGTATTTTTTCATCATAGAGCAGATCTGTGT
>JAVCKT010010901.1:0-13920 GCA_032273925.1 Rhynchotus rufescens
AGGAAGGAAGGAAGGGAGGGAGGGAGAGAGGGAGGGATAAGGAATATACAGATAATCCAAAAAGATGCATGATAACGTGTTCAGGCTAATAGTACTCTTTATACTGTCTGTACCAGGTGCTCCCAACAATTCTCTCATCCCCTCTCCTCTTGCTATCCTAATCTCCAGTTCTTGCTGACTGTTCTTTTTTCTTCTAGAAGTCTAGCACATGCAATTTGCTTTTTCTTTTTTAAGCACAGCCCTGTCACTGACTGACTCTTGTCGCCATTCATTCAGACTTGCTGTGTAGGAAAGACCATTTCAGTCTTGTAACTTGGGAGTTTGGTCAGAAAAGAGTGAACCCTCAGATTTACTTTGGTCGTAGTAAAGTTACCAACTGTCTTTCCAGAAGTCTGAGTTTCTCTTCTGCTCTCACTTCCTGACTCAGAACTGAGTTTTGCTGGACTTGACCAAGACTTCAGGTAACTACTGTTTGGCCAGACTTTCATATCCAGCCATCCTCAACTTTCTGCTCGGTTCTTAACAACAGTAACATCTCAGTTTCCTTGTATCTTAGTTTTGGTTTCTCTTGAATTATTTTTCCAGTTTTTAAAAAAATATAAATATATATCAACATTCCTTCTGGATATTCTTATCCTCAATTCAATACAATTTCACCCACTGTCTTTACAGGAGTGAGATGCATCTCCAGTTCTCCACTATGGATAGAGCTCCATTGTATCCCGTGTTTTTTTCTCTCCCTGACATTTTTTTTCTGGGTGTCTTGCCATTAGCTTAAACTTAAGTTCTATGACTTTCTTTTCTGGTCTTTTCTTTACCTATAGTTGTCAGCAGTGACAGTATTCATCCCATCATGGTGACTTACAACTTGATATACCGTTTACTTAGGATTCCTGTGTGCTGCAACAAGCAAACTCTGTATTGAAACAATTACAATTCAAGAAAGGGAAACGAAGACTCTATGAAACCATATGCTGACGTAATGTAGCAGAGAACAGTGCTGTCGGACCATTTAAATTTCAGGAGCTTATGCCTGTGGCAACTATGGTCATAGAGAGTATTAAAAATGTGTTAAGTATGAGGACTTCAGACACTTTCATTATTTAATTTATGACTTTGGGAAGGCTAAGTCAAGTGGCTTGATATTGCACACAGTGTTGTTCTAAATTAAGCAACATGTAATAATGGAAGATCAGGTATAAATTTGATTCCTGTAGTTCTTGTCCTGGCTAATTAATTTTGAGTGTTACATTAGAGGTGTTGGAGGGTTGTTTTTGTTTCTTTTCAATCATATCTTCATCATATGAGCACAAGCCATTTTTAGATTATTTGTCTTCTAAGCCAAACTGGCCTCCAGAATACACCACTTCAGCCTGTGTAAGCTGGGGTGCGTGTGGAAAACAAGAACTGAATTTGTCTTGACATCTTGTTTCTAATCAAATATTAACATTAGCACTGCCACATGTCTCTGTTATTTCCTCTATCTCTTCACTTAGTCCCACAAGCCTTCTCTAGATAAGAATAACACTAATGCATTACTTAAGAGTTCTTTTTCTTTTTACTGGAAGGCCTAAGTAATGTAGGGCAATGAATGAGCAGCAGCTATGGATTCCTGCGGAAAAAACATGTTTAAAAATCTCCCAAAAGAGACAGACCCAGTGGAGACTGACTTCATTCTCTGGCTTACGTCTGTCTGTGTCAGTAATGATACAGGAAGGACTCAGCAGTGACAAATAACTTTAACAGATATGGCTAAATCACTGTTTTATTGGGATTATGTGACAAAATTGAGAGTAAAACAGAATGTTTGATGTTGTTATAAATCTTTAATGAATGCTCCATGTTCCTGTGATATGTCAAAGTTAGTCAAATGCAGGCCTACTTTGCTTACACTAACAGGAAAGCAGAGGTAAATCTTGCATTTTTTTTTACTGTGGACAGAGAAGACAAAAATAGTGGTTAAATGGTACCATAAATTTGACTTTCATGCATAAAAACAGGGCTTGACATGGTGAAAATACGGATGGAGGGAGGTGAAGGTCGGGAGGATGTAGAGCTCTCTAGGAGCCGCTCAGTGCAGCCCGTGCCCAGAGTGTGCGCTGGGAATTCCGGAGCGGATTGGGAAGATCTCTGCCCTCACCGTTCCCCCGGCCTCCTCTGGGCACCTGGTGAGATGCTGAGTTGCCATTTTTACCTCCTTAGATTCTCCCTTCTTCCTTATCTGAACCAATGTATTATAGCAAGTTATTTACTGATCAAATGCCTCCTTTCGGAATGCACAGATCCAAGTCTGCTTTTTTTTCATAAGATAGTATGTTGATCCACATTTTCTCTCCTCTGAAGACAGAGAAAATATTAGATCCCATAATATTTTACTATATTATAAATAGTATAATTTATTACAATTTATTATAACTTATTATAATTTAATTTATTTTATTTATATAAAAGACATTTTTATATATATTAGATCCTATTTTCTTTCCTCTGAAGCAGTATTGGTCGGAACAGGCTGTCGCATCTTGTAGGTTTAAAGGTTTTACTGACAAATCTAACTCAATGCTAATGGATATCCTTTAATACAAAGTGGAACAGGCCCAGTGGCCTGTCATGGGCCATATAATTTATGACTGAAGGTTCTCAGATATTTATGCTGACAAGAGAGAAATACTTGGCACTTTCAGCTTGTGTGTTGGCCCACTCCTTTGATCTACGGATTCTAGATGCAATTTTTGGACTATTTTCTCCCATTTCTCCCCTTTTGCCTTCCTGCCATCCGTTCTATCACTCACAGCTGCCTGGACTGTTCTTGTGCTTCTGCTGCCCCGTCTATTTTAATGGCGAGAGCAACTGGATGACTGCAACAATTTGCCTGGGAATAATATAGATTCGGTAATCATTTAAAGCTAGCACTGGTATCCTTCTAAACGTGATGATAAAGTCCAGCCTCACATGGCTGGACAGGATTTACAAATTGCTGAGTGAAATTTTGTGACCTACATTATGTAGGAAACTGGACTGGAGAATTGATGTGGTCCTCAGAGCCCCAAAAATCTATGAAAATGTGTCACTTTTGCTCTCTCGCATCTGGCTTTAGAACCTGCATATTCCTTTCTCCCTGGTCTTGCGTTTTCCCATTTACATTAATCTTAAGCAGCCTCTGTAAAAATATTGATTTGCAATTTCTTTTCAATACAGACTGTAAATAATACTTACTTTTTTTTCCATTTATGATTGCTCAAAAGGGATATTGTTCCAACCACGTATAGATGGAAAGGCTCGAATTGATGAGGAGAAAGCTTTGACTGGATTTTTTATTTTATTCGCCTAAACAATGCCTAATAACATGTCACTTCTTCAAGATGAAAATATTGTATGATTTTAACCTTTGTAACATACTGCTCTAAGAAGGAAAGGAACCAGGCTATGTCATAGTACGTAAAGGAAAACAGGCGACAGTATACAAATATTTGACAGTGTTTTCTGAGAGCAAATTCTGCTGGTTTAAAAGAGAAGGATGACAGTGTCTGAGTGTTCGTTCAGACATCTTAATTTCCTTTTCTTTTAAGGTCTGTGCTATCGGTATCACCCAAAGTTCTGCTAGTTATTGTTATTTTTTTTTGGTTTGTTTGCATCCATCACATCCGTCAGTGCTTTAATCATTTCATAAATTAAAAATCTTAAGTATGTATACAAAAATACTGGGAGGGGAAAAAAAAAAAAGGAAATTTTAGGCCTTGAATTTACCTCTCACAGCTGCTAAAACAAAGAGAAAATGCGTATTTAAAAACAACGCGAGACAAGGGCATTGGAAATTGCATCAGCCTCAATTTGTTTAGACGAGCATGAAAGGGAAGAAGGGGCGACCGGGGTCCTCTGGGGCCGCAAATGGCACCTCCTGCCGCGGTATTAAATGTACCATGTGCCGCCTCCTCCGGCGCGGCGCGCGGAGCGGAGCGGGTGGCGCCGGGCAGCCGAGGTGCCCGGTGGCCGCCGCGGCGCGGGGCCCCTCGCGCAGCCCCCCGGGACGGCCCGCGGCAGCGAGGGAGCCTCCCGAGCAGTTTAGGGCTTTAATAATTTACATGCCCTCCGTTAATCTCCCCTACAAGCAGCCAATTAGTCGGGGAATATTCGTAGCGCCTTGGTATTATATTTTTTTATATGCTGATCAATTAGAGGGGAGCGTAATGAGGTGGCGGAAGAGCAAGTGCGACTCTGAACCTTTGTTCTTCTCAGGAAAAAAATAACTGTAAATTATTTTTTAATCAACTATTTTAATCAACTATTTTTTAATCAACTATTTTAATCAACAATCAATTATTTTTTCTCAACAAAAAGAAACGCAAAACAGAAAATGGCTTGGGGGTGTTTTCTGAGGCTATTTCACATTTACTTATGAAGGCTTTTAGCCAAATATCTGAGTTTGAGTTTGATCCTCAACCACCTGACCCTACAAGCTTGTGTTTAAGAGGCTTGAAACAGGGTTGCTCATGTGAGTAAACTTATTCACGTACATAAATCTTGGTGGGATCGGGCTCCTTAATGATTTAGGACAAAGCACTGCTGGAAAAAAATGTTTATTCTGTTGCACCTGCATGATGCAGCAGATATTATGAGAGCACCATTAGCTACTTAACGTACCAGCTAATGACTGGCAGGCTTAAAGGAATGTAGCTGAATAGCGGGCAGCCCGATCCATGAGGGTTAATGATACCAAATGGCTTCAACAGTCTGTGGGACCAGTGGGGACAGCTCTGCGATTGAATGGGAGCTTAGGTAGCACCATATCATATAAGGGCAGAGACACAGGAATGACATAAAGGGAATTGTTGACTTTTGAGTTGATCTTAATATGAAGCAAGAGAAGAAACCTATGAAGTTTCTTCTTTTTTTCTGGAAGCGTGTAGCCAGAGTGAATCTGCATGTGTTCTGGGGGTTAATAGTGATATATTCCTACTGTCCATCTAACCCTCCTTTGCATAATTATATTCTCTCTCCCAAATGAGGAGAGAAAACCTATGAAATCTATCACTGTGTCACCTACTAGTGTGTAGGAGAATCTAGATAAGAGTGGCTGGAAGAAACTGCAGCTGTGGCAAATTTTTCTTTTGGGCGTAACCACATGAAAATAGAGTGAGAGATGAAAATCAAAGGAAGAGAAAGCAAAAAATGATCCTGGCACACATCAAAGAGGGAGCAGAAAAACACACAAAAGAAAAAAAAGCACAAAAAATTAAGATCAAATGCCAAGTCTAGTTTTTACCACAAAGCACCAAGCTGATTTTTCATAAAATAAAAGAAGTCCCTGAATTGAGAAATATATGTGTCTCTTAGATTGGATTGTGCAGTGAACAGTATCAAGAACTAAGCAATAATAAATCATCAGGGCTGTATGTCAGAGTGAGCGCTACAAGATAAACCCCTGTTGGAATTGTCATGAAGGTGACCTTAGGAGCGACTACAGAAACACTAAAAAATAAAATAATTAAAAAAATCAGGGTTCTCTTTAAAACTCTGAAGCAAATCTATTTATGCTTTATCTTGCACTATATTTGCTTTTTAATTTGCTGTTTGTTAAGTGAAATATTACTTGATCCGGGGCATGCTGCATGATAAAATTATTGAAGACGCTGCTAGTGCAAAGCTATTTGTAGCAAATGAAATCCTGCTGTGTGCAATTCAGAGCATCATATTGAACAGTCCGGATAGGAGCATCTGTGGATGGCTCTTAAGACTTTAGACTTGCCTTAGGTAGCTTGTTTGTTTTTATCTCGTGTTATTGATCTGGGCTTCATGGTATGTTTGCGTGGGGAATGGCTTTTCAGATGCGGGGAACGTATTTAGAGGCAGGTCAAGTGAATTGAATGGAGGCATAAAATCTGCTGATTCCTAGAAGATGTCAGCACATGACGGAAAGAGCTTACAGAGAGGGAGACCTCTTAAACTGCCCAGAAATCTGCAGCGTGAAAGGGGGAAGAGTGCTCGGTCTCATAAACGGAGCCTGCACCATCAGCAGCGCCTTTGTGAGCGGTGACAAACAGCAGCTACCCCTGCATGTGCTCTGAAAGGGACAGTCAGTGCTAGTTTTTGAACACTGCAGTTAAGGCTAGAGGATAAATAATGCTACGAGTACAGAATGTTTTACTCATTGCATATGTCAAAGCTATACACAAAAAAAAATATCCCTATTCTGCTAGGATAAAACATCATTCAAACTGATTCAATACCCTCTGGACGATGCTGAAAAAGCAATGTGAGAAAGGACTATTTGGGCTATTGAGGGGAAAAAAAAGGAGCACTGAGCAATACCCTATTCTCTGCCACAGGCCTCTTGTGTGACCTTGGGCAAATCATTTTTCTCCCCACACCTCAGTCACTCACCTGTGATAAAATAGAAGTACTAGTCATTTCTTCTCTAATAGGAGTTTGGGTGCCTAGGATAAATGGACAAATGTGGATAGTGCATTTACCATGGGATGCACTGAAAAGGACGTTTCAGATGTTAAAGTGGCTTCCATCCACTTAGTAGAGCCTATTCTTGGCTCTGTGCAGAGCAAATTTGGGTATTTCTGCACCTGTGCTATGCCTTATCTATAAACTGGATAAAGTGTGTATGGCTGAATTGATCACTGGCTGCAGTATTTTAGCATCTCCAGGGTGGCTTAGAGGCTTCGTTAATATTTAAAAAGCTCTTTGAGATCCTTAGATGGAAGCTTTTATTGAAGTAGAAAGAAGAGCTACCACTGCTTGAAGATACAGTTTTCAAGGTTTGTTTTGATATAGGCTGCAACTAGAAAGTCTTACTGGGAGTCTTGCATTATTGTAGGCTCGGCTATGGTCTAAAACATTTTTACTATCACTTTTTTTTTTTAATCCTTGCAATAAATGGTTATGTCACAAAAATCTCCTTAGCAGGACAAAATAAACTTAAAACTGCAGTTTTTACATAAAGGCTGCTAACAATGAGCTACTCTTGCTGCTAACAGTGAGCTGCTCTTGCACAAATAGGTGTTTAGTTTAAACTAAAGTGCTCCAGCTGTGGCACAGCTGTGCACCTCCCAGCAATCACCCCACCTGCTTTTGACATTAGCTCCTCAGGCCTTTTAAGTGCTCGCATCCCTCGGCAGACATCTCTGCTTTGGCCTGAACAACTGTAATTTTGGTCACAACATTAAGGTTGCTTTTTGACATTATGACCCAGTGGGAACTCCTATGGATTCTCCTTTTTGGGTCTGAGTCCTGCTGCACCTCGGTGCCTCCAAAAGGAGAGAGTGAATCAGCCCAAAGGGCCGCCTGGCTCTGCCATGTGCTTTCCAGGCCTGACTTTGCATGTTCCTGCCTTTTCTTTCCTGCAGAAACCTGGTATTGCTAATTCCTCTTCAGCTCAGATATGATTTTAACACTCGTCTGTTTCTTTTGACCTGGGGCTTATTTGTCTGTCTGTCTGTCTGTCTATCTATCTATCTATCTATCTATTTATCTATCTATTTATCTATCTATTTATTTATTTTTAGCTTTATATTCCATACTTCTACAGCTAGCTATTCCTTGTTGTGCAATACCTTGCACTACTCATCCAATTTTCCCAATCAGTTCTCCAGTTTGCCTCAGTGATTTTGAATTCTGTTTTTCTTTTCTAGTAAACTGGCCGGCCCTCCAAGTCTCTGGTCAGCTGTGGGTTGCGTTCAGTTGCTGTTAAATAAAGTATGGAGCAGAGGAGCGTTCAAGGACAAATCCTGCAAAACCTGTTCAGTGATTCACTGAAGTGTGCAAAATTATATTGATAATTTCTCTTGAAGCTTGGTGATCCAGGCAGTTGCATACCCAACCTACAGCTGTTTTCCTAGCCCTTTATTAGACTATCATATGAGATAATGTTGCAAATCTTATTAGGTTCGAGATACGATCTTAATTGGTCTTCCCTTATCCAGAGTACCTATTACCTGATTAACAAATAATTATGTTTTCTTGGCAAGAATACTTCCTAGCAAAATCTTGTTGGGTGTAAAGCATTTCCGTATTAGCTTGCAGGCCCTTCAAATAAATCTGATTATTTACTTCCAGAATTTTTCTAGGAAATGAAGTTGACTAATCAAGAATTTTCCATCTCCTTTCCAAAAATGGAAAATATGACAAAACGTAATGCTTTCTTCTACTGCAAGCCTACCATTAATTTCCAGAGCTAACCATTAAGGGTTCTGAATTCACTTCTAATACGTGTTTAAATATCCCAAAGTTTTAGGAAACCTGAATTTAAAACCTTGCCTAAATAAATATAATCTACCTAAATAAACCTTACCTAAATATTCCCAAACAGAAACTTAACAGTGCTCAATGTGATTCCTTTACAGCCATCCATGGAGAGGCCTTCTTGGGTCAGGGCTCCCTTCTCCCACCACAGGCTTGGAGGCACCGAGGAACTGAACATTGCTGCTCATGACCGAGTTTACTGCTAGCAGACAATCCCGACCTCACAACTTTTAATTTCTAACTTTTCCAGTGAATTTTATCTTCAGGAAAACAATGTGGGGATCTGTCTTGCGCTGAATACCGCTACCACTCCTCTCTCAGTATTTTAATAACTTTCTTCTGCTATCTCTCTGCCAGCAACTGAGCATCTCCTGATCTGTTTCCATTCACCGTGGTATAAACATAGTAATGATGCCCATGTATCTTTTTAGTCAAGAGCTTTATGTACCTTTTACATATATAGAAAACAAATTTTCCAGAAAGGCAGTGATAAGGGTCGTTTTGTGCTGTATGCTATTTAATCTTCCCAGTGTCAGCTCTGACCCTTGCTGAGGAATTGAAAAGATGTAAAACAGCAAAAAGTAATTTACCTTCCATTGTTTAGTCCATTCAGCTTCCTGAATCAGATTTAAATGGTTTGCATTAATTACTGTGAATCCTCATGAGACTTAGAGATCTATCTTTACAGGCTTGGAAAAGATAGTGGCTGTCTCAGCAGAATAAGGTTTGATTTTTTTTATTTGCCTTTTAGTTGCAAAGCTTTTTTTTCTTAAAAACATTATAAATAAGTAAAACTTTTTTTCCTATCAGCAAAAAAATGAGTAACATTCATTAGAAAAAAAATAGCAATATATTTGAGATTTTAGTCTAATTTTGGTGAACTTGTGTGTTCAAGTTCAAAGTGTTAGCAGTTAAAATATAGGATTTCTATTTGTGTAGATGTACAGGCCAGTATTTTAGCCAGAACAGAAGTCATAGGCAGAATAGCGATTTCATTTTCTAAGCAATATTCAATGTTTTTGTGTAGCTCCATATTTTGGGCAATTTGCTTGTGAATGATGAAACTGATTGGCATTTCTGCCTGGGCAAGAGTGGCTACATTTTAAATGAAATGGGCTTTCAGTGACGTACTGCTCCGAGTTAGTGGAGACAACTGGGAAATTGAGGATGGGAGACGATCAATACGCAGAATCTACAGGACTTTGGGTCCGCTATCCGAATTATTGATTGAGTGGAGAATTAAAGCAGAGATGAGGAGAGTTTAATTCTGCCGTGTGACAGGTGGAAAATGGGTACATTAATTAGGGAGCCCCAGCAGGACCATTCCCAGCAGGACTCGTGGATGCTCCAGGGAACCCTTTAGTAATTCTGCCTTGTTTTGTGGTGTGTCTGGTGATGTCATTCTTAAGGGCTGTTTTTCTGGGCACTGTGCTTTTTAATCCTTAAACATTCGGTTTTGCAGGGCCAGACAATAATTGTACGTAGCGAGCGTAAGCTGAGGACACAGGCAGAACATTGCTGGATGTTTTAGGTTTTTGTCAGAGTTCATGGTTGAAAACCAATGTATTTTGACAAAAGCAAACTGTTACCTTTAACAAGCAACACGCACCCTCCTCTGACAGCCTTTGCGCTGCATTTCAGAGCTCTCTGGTTACTCCTCTCGGGTGGCCCTTGAGCATTCGCTTACAAAACCTTATTACTCTCTTGATTGATTGTTTTCTCAATCTGGAATAAATGTAACTTGGCTTAAAATAGCCTGTTGCTTTTGCGGCTGTTTCTTAGGGAGAGTTTGGTCCGCACTGTGACAAGTATTTTTTGCAAACAAAAATGAAAATTAACACCTAAAACTGTCATATAGCACAAAGCTGTCGGAACCGATTCTAAACCCATCAGACTCTATGTTCACTTGGACTGTTTCGAGTAGTTTGCAGATATTTTTCCCGTGACTACATTCCTGGTTTCAGTCAGTAAGATTGGTGTCCCAGTTAGGAGACAGGGAGAGGTAAACATAGAGACCTTTGAAGTAAATTACTCCCCTGATTTATTTCTGTCTCGCCTCTACAGGAGGTAATGTTTCTGCTACTTTTCATCATGATATTTGAAACATTAAAGTCTTAAAGTAGGCATTTAGTACCCTATTTTCAAACTATTTACTTACAGAGGACTGGGAATCCATGTACCAGCCAGGCCTCTTTCCCTAGGTTCAAAAAGTGAGGAGGAGAGAATTCCTCAGTGTTTCCTGTGCAGCTCTCAAGGTGAAGTGTCCCAGCAGCCACGTCTACTGCAAACACTTTATTTTTGATATATAAACAGTGGGCTGCCTAGGTCCCCAGATGCTTTCAGGATCCGTAGCTCCAGGCCTGGTATCTGTACCAGGAATTCCAGACGTGCTGTGCTGAAGCCGTGAAAGTCTTGGCAGCTGCAGCTCAAACCAGCCCTCTTGAGGATTTTGGACTCCCTTGTGCAGAGCAAGGATTCAAAGCCTGTAAGTCTGTGCTTTATATCTTGAGTTCTTCTAGGGTCAGGTATTCTGGAAAAAGAAGTATTCCAATTGGGATTGGCCTCAGGAGCCCCCAGAGCAGGGGTTATTACAAGGTTAGAGATTCCGGCTTCTTCTTCAGGGCTGCTGGGCTCCTTCTTGCACCCTGTGGATGGGCAAGTCCTGGAGCCCTCTGCCTGCCCCAGGCCCCACAGTATGGAATTTGAAAGCCGTGATGAGGAAGGCAATCTGCTGCACAAATGGGCTGAAACTGGGGGCCTTTGAGATGCTTCCAGAGGCTGCAGTTGCATTGCTGCTTTTTTTCACACAGATCATTTCACCCTGGATTTTGCACTTTTTGGCTAAGCAAAGAACGTGACAGCTCAGGGTCTGGAAATGGAGACAAACTCAGTGTGCACCACCAAAGCAGTGAGCAGCTGACATGGAATATGACCTCTCCATTAGCAGTTGTGGGATCCTGGGGATGTTTCCTGGTTCGTGTGGGAAATCTCGTTCTCCAGTTCTGTAAGAATGCAATTATTTTTGATTGTCTCAAATCTTTTCAGTCTGATTTGGAGCAAAACCTTAAAAAACATTTTTGCCAAATGCACTTTCTTTGCTTTGGCCAGCTCTATTAATTGTGGCAAATGAGCCATAGCACTGCAGTATATCCAGGTAGCTACCATATGCCTTCTAAATGGAAACCACCCTGATGTGTCTGTTATTTCAAGTACATAAACAGCATGTTCCTACAGCCGTATAAAATGCAGGTGATCTTTAACAAAAGCTTTGTGAAGTGTGGTTATAAATATAAAATTCCTGAGTGGAGGAAATCGCTGTTTTTCAGAATGCAACACAAATCTTTGAGAGACAGGCATGCTCTCAAAGCCTCTCAGCCACTTTGTATCAGCAATGTCTCTAAACTAAAAATATAGAGTAGTGGTCCTGCAAGAAGACAAAGGAGAAGGATTAGTGCTAAGGACAATAATGAAAAATATTAATCCCATTCATCCAGCATAATATATTCATATCAATGCCTGCTGCCTGGGAACACATAGATTGATGTTTATTCCATTACAATGGTGAAGATGCTTTAACTGGTCACAGAAGAGGCAGAGTGAGTTCACACATGGAAAAGTCACTCAGCTGTTGGACAAAGTACAGCAAAAGTCAACCAGAAGTTATGATGTATCTAAAGATTTTCTTTTGTTTCTACTAAAGTTAGCCAACTTCATACTTTCAAAGACATCTGAATCGCAGTAATTAGCTATTTTAAAAAAGGTTGCCCTGCAACCAATATTGCCTCCAGAGTGGTCTTATTTGGTCATGATTAAATGCTATAACCTAGTCCTACACAGTTTCGAGATTTCGGCATCTAACTAGGTAGTATGGCATTGTGTTATGATTAGTTACCCATTTTGGGTTTAAATCCTTTTGTTGAAAACTGATTGTCTTTTTGAAATAGGGTTTGTTCTTCCATGCTTTGTATTTTTGTGTGACAGTTTCCTATATGAATCACACTAAGCAGAGTCAAACTGAATTACATTATGTGTGACCCAAGTACGGAGGTTCAGATCACATTTTTCTTCAACATTGTACTTGTGATTATGCTCATGATTATACAGTCTTTTAATAAAAGGAAATGACTGGGATGTGACATATTCAAAGCAGAGGTCAGATAATTAATTCACATATCACATTGTTTTCTCTTGCAGCTTTCTAAAATTCCTCTGAATTTGCTATATTCTCCTTGAATTTAGTGAAATCTGTACACTTGTGAAATGCTGTTCATTATATCTGAATTCTTGAATCCTGACATAGATTATTTTTCAGATTGTACACAGTATTTTATATATATACATGTGTATATATATAATATATAGATATACATACACGTTGCATGTATGCAGCATGTATTTTAGTTATGGTTGGTTACCTTAGTAGCATATGGACTGATGTTTCTTTATGGTGTACATATTTCAAGGGTTGAACCTCAGGACATGTCATAGCTATGAAAACTTTGCATAAAAATTATTCAGAGTCTTTATTCAAGTCCTGATTATGGAAGGATCTGAAGAAACATGTCTTGGATATCAGGAAAGAGTAGGTGAAAAATTGACATGATTAAAAATTTGAAAAGTCTGTAGCTGATAAATGAAGATAAGCAGTTGAAGGGAATGCATCCAATAGTTAACTCTCTCCTATAATATCATATCTATTTGAGGCCCCTTATTTACACATGAAGGCAATTTAATCTTTAAGTAATCAACAAACAACAGCAATAAATCCAAGTCCAAACAGAAGTGTGCTTGTCTGATTAGGGCCATCATGAACAGTGTCCCAAAGCATTATGGTATTATGCATGATATATAAATAATAATCTTATCCAGCTAGAGCTTTTAGAGAAGATTTTATTAGACAAAAAATGACTTTGTTTAAGTGATGTTGATTGTAAGAGGTAGAAAGGTCATGTGGTTTTTGGTGATCTGTTCTGCTTTGAATGTATTCAATATAGAGAAAGAATTTTATAAAAGTCAGTGGGTCAATATAGTATTAAGGACTATTCTTAAAAAGGGTCCTCTATGTAAATCAGTGCACAATATAGCTCAAATACAAAAAATTATACAAAAAAAAAAAAGAACTAAAATATGCAAATAATCCACTGACTTCTGACCTTCCCACTTCTATAGATTTATACTCGCAATTGTCGTTTGAAAAACCTTCGGTGCAGTCTGTTATATGATTAGGAACACAGCCCATTCTCTGGGAACTTTTCAGGAGGATACAAGGACTTGTATCAGCAGAGCAATGAAGTGCACATTCACACGTTATTCTGATGGCATTTTTATTTCTTCCATAGTAAGTACATTATTCCTTCTTACACTTATTAACAGCTTCCTGGTAAGTGTCTGTATTTCTGCAACTACCTATCCATGCTTAAGGATTTCTTTATGATAGCTAAAATTCTTGCAAAGGCCTCTTCATAATAACCTACTTCGGCTGTTCTTGATAGCTGCATCAAGGTCTTCTCTTCTTCTGCTGTACTTTTACTTTTTTGTTACCTTTGATGATATGTATATAAAATTTTCAAAGACATTTCTTTGTCCTGTGTAAAAACTCAATGAAATCATTCCCTTCTGGTCCATTGACTTTGTAGCTATGAGTGGACCCAATACCACCAATGAAAATTG
>JAVCKT010010903.1:0-28745 GCA_032273925.1 Rhynchotus rufescens
AGATAGAAGAATTTAAAAAAAAAAAAAAAAAAAACAGAAAACCTCATGAATTATTGGCTCCAGAAAAAGGTATGCGTGTGTGTTTCAGGGCAATATGAGAAGATTTTTGTGAATTATTAGGATTAGGGTTACTCTGTGTGCCATTTTAGTGCTTTGGAAAAGGTTATCAAGTATGGAGTGTTTTACTGAAAAGATGCTGAAGTTGTCGCTGCCAGCCAGGTGCACGTGCCCGCTCTTACTGATGCGCGAGCACGGGGCGTCCTGCATCGCCGTGCGCGGCCCAGGAGGGGGCCTGTGCATCTTCATTTTTTTAGTACTGTAATGATGTAGTCTGTGATAGCAATTCATGCTTAGCAATTCTGATTTAATTTACAACTCAGCTAGAATATAATTATTTTCTGATTATACTTCAGATTTTGTGAAAGAAGGTTATTTTTGAAGTTTAAGTAGAGAGATTAATAATTGTATATAGTCAGCATTTATTTCAAGCAAGCTGATTTTTCTGTAAATGCAGAGTAGGTGATGAATTCTTGAGTTCTTTAGTCCACAGTGGGAACTGATCCTGAGCTGAAGGCAGGTAAGGGTTAATGGATTTCTTTATTATAGTCTTAGATGTGTTAATGCATTCACAGCAGAGTTCTATTAATTTGTACCGATGACTGAGAAATTTGCAAATCAGCTAATAAATACGGTTAGAAGAAACACAAAGCTATACATCATATAATGCAATGCATTAATTCTGACAGACACGGCATAAGATTTGGATATTCATTAAAATGGTTCATGCTATACTAGAAAACAGAAAATAGACTTGGGAGACCTTAGTTTATTTAGCACTCTGTTTCTGCTCCAGTGTTTGTCAGCACACAAGTACCTTTATTAGTGTGCATGTTGTGTGGTTCCTCTCTTGGTCACTGGCCAGCAGTATCCTGAAGGTGTGTTCAGGGCCATGTCTCCCGTGTGCTGGTGTCTCTGGTTGTCTCTTAGATTCCATATTTCACTGACTGCATCAGATCTCAGAAAATGTAAGCACTCTGCTCTGAGATATATATAGATATATATATATATATGTATATATGTGTTATGTGTGTGTATATATATACACACACACACACACACGTATATATATATTTAATTTTGGGAGGCAAGAGTTCTTTTGGAAGAATCACCGTTGATTTTACAATATTCAGTATATCTAGTTTCTTCTTTTTTTCTTTGTAACTCCGATGAGGCTTAAGGTAGTATTAGGGTAGCATAGCCACAAGTGTTGATCTTTTGAGATGATCATGCTGTAAGCATCTTGATGGAAGCAAATATGGTACAGCATGTCCATCTATGGGACAGGAGGCATCACACAACACCAGAATTCCCCAAAGGTTTCTTAGGAGCCTATAGTACAAGCTCAGGCTGATTAGCTCCTGAAAAGCCTCATCTGCTCTTGGTATACCCTCCATTGATACTGCTCCTTTGTCAGAAGAAGTAAAGAGTAGAAGGGTTTTCAGAGACGGATCCTTCTGGAGGACTCCTCTATCTGGGGAAGGTTTCTCTCCCTCACCCTCTGATCCGACTGCCGTGTCTCAGTCCCAGGTCACTGCTGCTGGCTGGTGCACACCGCAGTGCTGGGAGCTGTCACCTTGGCTGCTGCTCTGAAGCAGTAACCTCCACTGGCACAAATTCATGAGCTAGCATAGACTCTCGACGAGCTAATTCGTCACTGCAATCATATGCCACACGTTAGCCTGCAGAAATGAGAAATCACAACACTGGCAGACACGTTCCCCGCTAAGAAACCTGGCTTCCTGCTGCTCTTCCAGCTTAGTCTCATCTCTGGTGGCAGAGGTACAGGTTGTGTGCTAGATTCGTTACTGACAGAGGAATTGATGGTGCTTCCCCAACCTTGTGTGCCCTCTCTATCCGCTTCCCCTAGCACAGCTGTCCTGGAGTCTCCCTTGTGGACCAGGAACAATGAATTTGCTGCTGCATTTCTAAATGTACAGATTTTGATAGCTATGACATTGACAGAAAAGATGGAGAGGTTGCTGCAATGTAGCTTTATGGTGTTCTTTTGTTTTGTTTTTCATTTAACAGATTCCCTTGCTATATTTACTGACAGAATCGCAGTATACAGGACAAGAGGCAGCCATGTGGCAGAGCGCGGGAGCATTTGTCACCCTTCATGGAGGGCTCTCGGAGAGGAGGGGGAAAAATAAAGCCCTTGACATATAGCGGCCAATGTCTCTGAACTCTAGCATGAGAGGTATTCCACATGCTGGAATACCAGCGGGGTGAAGGACTAACATCTCATTTTAAATGTCAAAGCAGGGAAAAAGGATGGCCAGTTTGGGGGCAGAGGGATGTGATTTGTTTGTTTTTAATAACAGTTAATATGTGAGTTGTGTGAGGCACAACTTCCTAAGTTCTGGGTAGTAATTGGAAGAAATTTTTATTATCCTACCTTTGGGGTAGGGTTTTAAATATTCCATGTTTGCATTAAAATAATGCATTGTTGGTGTTTGCTTACAGTATTAAGTGTTTACATATTATGATTTCATTTGAAGCCACAACAGGCACATGGATGTTATAGAGAAATACTTATGATGATGAACCGTTTTAGGGGTGAGGGATCACACATAGCTGCTGCCTGGCTAGCGTAGCCACAGGTTCCATGCATGAGTGGCTCCATCACGTTGCTTGCAGTACTAGCATGTTCATTCTGTCTGAATCCAGGTGCTAGATCCTGGAGATGAAATCAAAGGGCTGTTAAAGAACTGCATTTCTCCCCTGAAACTGAGAGGTACTGAGTCTGCCTTGGGAGTCTTTCTAAGAGCATCTTCCAGCACTTGGCCGTCTCGGCCCAGCTGGGTTCACTGGTTGTGCTTCCCTCAACAGCCAGTTGCAGAAGCTGAGAGTAGTTGGAGTCACAAGAGTGAAATTTGCACCTGTGCAACATCCATTGTGTGATTTGAGGCCTCTTCTTGCCATGCAGATCTTCTCTGTAGAGGTAGTAACATTTCCATAGAAAATGCCCAACTTTTGTGGTATTTCAGACTGTAGAGTTACAATGAAGCAGTTAGAAACAGGGAGTAAAACCTGCAGCCTATGGGTATGGCCATGACACAGACAAGTACTCGAGAGTATTGCTGTGTACATGATTCCCCTTCCTAGCAGCTCAATAATATATAATCCCATAATTAATAAATGATTTTTTAAACTATTATAAAGTTCATCAGTTATGGGCTTGTAGTAGCTCTGTAGGCACAGAGAGTTATTTAGATGAGCAGATCTTGCCCAGCTAGGCCCTGAGCTCGCATTAACGCTAGCAGTTGTGTGTTGCAGATGCAACGTGCGCAGCCCTCATCTGGGGAGGGGAATCACAGAATCACAGAATGGTTGAGGTTGGAAGGACCAGAGATCATCTAGTCCAACCTTCCTGCTCCAGCAGGGACACCCAGAGCATGTGGCACAGGGTGGCATCCAGGTGGGTTTGGAAGATCTCCAGAGAGGGAGACTCCACAACTTCCCTGGGCAGCCTGTGCCAGGGCTCTGTCATCCTCACAGTAAAGAAGTGAAGAAATTCCAGTCTACATGTGCTTCCAGTCCATTTGTGTGGAAAATGAAAGGATTATGGAGGACACTTGGGTGGAAATACTTAACTTTACCTTTCACCTAGCATCTAGAATCTTTTAGTTTATGTATTTTGGGTAGATAAACCTGATGAAAATTTGCTGTGTAGGACTTTGAGTCATATAAACAAGCTGATTTATTAAGCAAAAATTGGAATATTTTAGCAAAATTAATGTCAATGGGTAAAAAAAAAAATAGCACTTACATTTGAATATGTTATTTTAAAGTAAGGTTAATCTTTGGAAAAAGTAGAGGAAGAAGAGATATGATATTAGACATTAGTAGTAGGTGCTAGAATACCTTTCAGTTCGCTAATGAGAGCTTTTTTTTCCCCCTCCTGTTCTAGTATTTAAAATAATGGAATTACATTACTAGTGTCCCTCAAAGGATGCTTAAACTAATCAGGAAATATCTGAAAGAGCTTCTCTCCTCCCAGAAGAACCTGAGAGCGTTGTCCCATCTGCCATGTATTATTTGTGATAGCAAAAAAGCTTCTAGGATTCCTTAATGGGAAAGGGTAATGGAACCGTGTCTATTAATGGTCAAAACCTTAGTAAGAGCTGATGCCCTTAAAGCAAATGCTGAATATGTCCTTTGGGAAGCATTTCTCTGCATAAGCTTAAGTATTTATTCTTAATATAAGAGAGAAAATATACCAGGCAAAATCTCTTCCAAGATTCACACGCCCTGGTTGGGGCCAAATCTTGAGACCTGGTGTCTACACCTTGCAGCTCCTACCAGCCTCATTGGAGGCAGAAGGTTTCGCTGAAGCTGGGTCTCATCAAACCTCTTGTATTGTAGAACACGGTATTTCCCATGGTTACAGCTGCATGAGTTTTAATAATTTCCTTCAAGTGAAACAAATTTCAGGTCATGCCGAGCCTAGTCTGCTGGTCAGTGCACCGCTACCCCTTACACTCTGTAAAAGCTAATCTTCAATTTAAGAAAAAAAAGAAACTCTACCGTTAACTTCAAATTTTCTTATTTAAGCTTCCAGGCATTTCATTATTTCTATTTTTCAGTAGTCCTTTGGATAAATTTAGTGGATGGATATCTTGAAATATTAGAGCCCTCTGACGTTCTCAATCTTCCAACCGTTTCTTTGATCCTCTTTTACACTCTTGTTGGATTAGGACTTAATCAACAATGGAATTCTTCATCTTGGAGGAGAAAGTGTCTCAGTTGGTAAAGGCATATTTTGAAAGCCGTCACCTCAGCCTCCCACGGTGTTCTTTACCAAGGCTGAATATCACTTATGTTGACTAAGCATGAACAGTTTTCACTAGGGAATACTATCTAAATCAACAATGCTCATTTTCATAGCTAATATCTTATAATGTTATTTTCCTTAAAATATAAACAGCGGAAGAAAATTAGAATCGCAAGATCAAGCAATTGAAAAGTAGTAATGTGCAAGCAGAGGTTGCCTTATCCTGCTCATCTGCTTCTCCTCACCTTATAGAATCCTTAAGGTTGGAAGGGACCTCCAAAGATCATCTAGTGTGACCCCCCTGCACATGCAGGATCACCCAGAGCACGGGGCACAGGGCTGCGTCCAAGCCGGTTTGGAAGATCTCCAGAGAAGGAGACTCCACAGGTTCTGGGCAGCCTGTGCCCACTTAAACCCTGCTCTTTCTCACCCCTTGACCCTGGCTGTGAGCACTGCCCAGGGCTGGCACCCAGTGCCACCCAGGCCCCTCCGAAGTCCTTTGGAGATCTGCTCAGTGTGTGCCTCTTCAAGCCTCCAATGATCTTGTGCAAATGAGATCTTTTAGACTTCTCTTGTAGCCAAATTTACATTTCCTTCCTTAGAACCAACAAGAGGTACGTGCTTATGCACGGCTGAAGTCTTGTGCGTTCCCCACACCAAAACTCTCAATTAAACAATTGAGAATGTGTTCCCGTTGTGACATGTTGAGGCAATGTATTTTGCCTAACATGAATTTAAGAAAGGGCCGACTGTTTAATTCACAATTTCGGGTAAAAAAGTCATCTCTGGGCATGAACTCAGCCTAGAAAATTTCTCCTAACTTTTCAAGCATAAGGAGGAGCGAGGCAGGCACCCGGACTGCTTTTCCTTCCCAAACGAAGGATTAGCTGCTTGTTGAAGCTGCAGAGCCATAGGCACCAAGGGAAATTTAAAACCTGTAGAATTTAGGTGTTTTCCAAGTGAACAGGCAACTAAATGAGAATTTGCAGATCTATATTTTAGATGTAGGTACCTGTGTCCTGTACCGATTTTTGTCATATGCATCCTGAAAAATCTCCAGATTTCATGGAATCGGCCTTGCAATAAAACCCTAGCTGATAAAGTATGGATATTTGAAGCTTTTATGAACCACTTGCCGTCTCACAGCCCTATAGTCATTCATTGTAATTTCATTGGACAGAAAAGAATATTTTTCACAAGGGAAACAGTTGATGACATCCCAGATGAAACAGGCAATTAGAACAGCCGTCCCGTCTACAGTCTGCTGCTCTTTCCCCGTTTGTCTGCTTCCAAATTACAATTGGTTAGTAAAGTTGCTTGCATTTTAAAATATGTTCTTTCTGCATTCCATGGCAGCCGATTTGTTCTTTCTCCTTTATTTTCCAGGGGGATTTTTCCCCTGAATTTGTAAGACAGTGACCAGATTTAATGTGCGATATCAAAAAATATGCAAAAAGTCCCACCAAGGTTTTAGACAGGTGTATATTTTTATTAACTTTATCAGTAATTAATTAGGTGGTACATTACAAATAGGCACTTAAAAAATTAAAAAGAAGTAATATGAAAATTGTTGATTGGGATATTTTACAAAGGGTTTTGGAAAGTACATTTTTCATTTACTTACTGCATAGGCATAGGCATGTAGGAAATGCAAAGTAGTTGTGTTTGCTGCTCTGTTGGATGCAAGAGGTGAATGTGCTTGTGCAGAGGAAGCCAGAGAGAAGTGATGCTCCATGTAGGAAAGCCAGGTCCAATGGGGCAGACCAGAACACTTGCAGAAACCCTGTTGTATCCATATACATTAGCCTGGTCGGATGCAGCAAGTGCTGTGCTGCTATACATAGGTATTAGGTGCATCCAGAAGCATCCAGCTGCTGTCCCGCTGTGCCTGGCAGTTGCTGCTGAGGTCTGGGGTTGCAGCTGCCCGTCCAGCACCGCAGCCATGGGCAAGGGGCAACACGAGCAACCCTGTTTTCTCAGATTGGGGTTCCCAGGCCAGCACGTGCCTCCTCATTGTCACGGGCGTGCAAAGGTCACCTACCTCTGTTCCTCTGTGGAGGAAAGCACAAGATTTACATAAGTAAATAGCCCTCGGCATTCTCCAAGCAACAACAATGCTTGCATGCGTGTGTTGGAAACAGATGGATTAAGAATTATATATATACCCAGCCTGAAGTGACTAAAAGCTTTAAAGATTAAAATACTTTTAATGATTTTAGTGCTATATTTTTTTATGTTCAGGTGACTGAGATGGCAGTTGGAGCTGCTATATTAAAGTTTTGGTTCTTTAATTTCAGTGTGAGTCTCTCCTGAAGAAGTTTGATTTAAGAAGAGCAGAGTAGGGCAGAGATGTGTTTTGTCCACTGAATTGACCTAGCAACTAGTTCAGAGATTTTCAGGAGCAGACTTGAAAATATATGGAGGTAACACAGGTTAAAAGCTTTTATTTAGAGCAAAATATGCATGTCAGCAGAGTTTTAGAAAATCTGTGTGTGCTTTTCTACATCATTTTTTTTCCCAAGACTGACCTCCTCCTGTGCAATTGCCACTGAACTGTGTTGTCTGTCAATAAGAAAGATGCCTTGCACAGTGCTCCCTGTTTATAGTCTTGCTGTGTGTCCCCAGCCTGGGGGTAAGCGATCCCCCTCCTTGGGGAAGGGCTGTCCCTATTAAATAATGCCTGCAAATTCAACCAAGTCATTAGTTTTGTCTTGTTTTACTGCAGGAGAGCCTTGATGTACAACAAAGTTCTTGATTTTTTTTTTTTACTGTATTTGCATTAAGGATAGCACAATTTAATAACGATAGCAGTATTTTGTAGTACTTAAAAAGTACAAGACTTCTACTTCCTTTAAAAAAAAGGGGGGGGGGATATGAAGTCATTATTTTCGTTGATCTTGAACTGTTCAGGTTTTCTAGCCAGAGCCCAAATAGTTTCAGGATGCTCAGTCAGTTCTGCTTAGAATAAATGTGCAAAATTACCCTGTGGCAAGTGCTAAAGCTGCTTTCTGTAGGGTAGTAGCCACTGCTATAGGGTCTTGGTATTTCTCTGCTGTTCTTCTGCCTTTCCTGCGTGTAGCAGTTGCTCTATTGTGAGCCCTTTAGAGGGTTAATTTAAGAGATGATGCCTTTAATGGTGCTCAGAAGGCCTGTGTCACACTCGGGAGGCTCCTGGATGTAACACATTACGGTGCTAATCAGCCCCAGAGCTGGAGGTGACATGAGAGCAGATGTGAAGCCTGTGGATTCCCAGCTCCTCTAAAGCCTGTCAGTTACCTTTAATCCTTAAATAAAAGAGCTGAATTGTGGGAAGAGCTTCCATGAGGAAGCTGCGGACGGGATCTGAATGCCCAGCTGTTAAAATGAATAGTAGTCTAATGTCCAAATTATTTCAGGGATGGAAAAATCTGGGGCATTGTTTACAAGACCATTTTAGCAAGACTTTCTTTTTTAGACTTTTGTGACAGTTTTATCAACGTCTCATATAGAAAAAGGCTTGCAAACTTGGCCTCCATTATGATTTTGCTTGTAATTATTACTTTCACCTACCTCTTAAATATAGCCCTTCGCGAAAGTTCGTTGTAAATGAGATCTCTGAAAAACCTGGAATGGCATCAGAAGGAAGAAGGGTGCTGTGTGCAAGTTCACCCTTGAGCTGCACGTGCAAACCCCAGGATTAAAGTCGGGAGGTAGCGTGGGTCGATGGCACCCACTAATCACGGCCCCCACACCAGAGATTGACTTTGTTGCTAGCTGGCTGCGGTTAAGAATAGTAAATCACTCCATGCCCTTTATATTTATTCAATTCACAGCTTGATCACTATTCTTTCACCTTTCCTCTGAAAAATGGTAATGTTCTCCGCTTTGTCCAGGAAATGGAAATTGCTCCTGGAGTCTCCTAACTATTTGTTTTAAGTGAATGAACAATGCAGCCTGTGCCCCCACCGGTTTCTGAAACGAAGCGCTGTCATAGCAAGGTGGTGGCACTCAGTGTTGATGTGGAAGCTATCAGCAAGTTTGGGGGATCACTGACAGGTGATCGTGCTGCTTCGTGTGTCCCTGTTTGTGTGTCTGTGCAGGCTCCGTGTTGCAGCTTTGCAGGTAGAACTGGGGGCAGGCATCCCAGGAGAGACGAGCCCCCCGGGCTAGCGAGTGCGTTACCGTGCTGAGCAAAATGGCTGTAACAAAAATGTTTAGGCAAATCCCCATGGAAAAGGGTAGGACAGACCCAGAGACCCAGGAAGGCTCTTGTTGGAGCAGACCTTCTGTCCCGTTGGCCTCAGTGGTTCAGGCTCAGGCAAAGATGCCTCAAGCCCAGCGGCTCCCAGGTCCAGCGGGTTGTGACTGAAACGCCGAGTTTTATAGCCTGCCAGTACCTTGTTTTGCAGGCTGCGACTATGTGAAATCAAGTTTAAATGGTCCGTTTTGCCTTAGTTATTTCATATCTAGTTCTTAACTAAACAATTTCTGTTCAAGTGAGTTTTATTTTGAATGTGACTGTTAACAGTTAGTTATGTGGTCTGACCCTCTTGGAAGGAGGAAGAAATGGCTTTAATTCAGAGAGATTCCAGCTCACAAAATGCATTTTGAAAGCTGCTGAATCCTTGCCTGTATAAATATTTCAGATCCCGATTAAAAGTAGCATGCTGCTATTAAACAACCAAATCAAAGGATTATGGTAGTTCTTTGTAAATGAGTGGCAAGAAAAATCAAAGTACAGCAAACACCATTAGTCCAGGCGAGAGTTTCCCAAACTGTAAGCAAGTTGCACACATACATTTGTGTATAAATGAACACATTAGACATGCAATTAATTTGGCCATGGTGCAGCTAATGAAATGCAGGCCACCTTTTTCACATGCATCTTTCCAAGTAGTCCTGCCTTTGTGTACTAGTGTGCTCTAAGGCAGGGTCTTGAAACAGGAGGAAAATAAAAAGATGTGATTTCCTATTAGGCTCAAAAGTAGGAAAGCATAATATTGCTGTAAAAGTTAAGGATATGTTGATGGAAAGGTGATAAAAGAAAAGCTGTTCTATTCGCTGTCACTTCAAGTAACGACCCAGAGCTCTTCCATAAGTGAGTAATATCTGCTCATAAAGAGTGTCGTGTGCTGCTCTTGCTGGGTTTTCCAGGCTTTGTGTTAATCACACACACTCTTTGTAAATAAGTCTCTAAACGTATTTTCAGAGCTTGTCGTGCCCTACCCCTTCAAAGTTAAGGTCACTGATTTTGGTGCTCTAAGGCATGTTATGACAAGCTTTACTTGGTGAGAGTCTTTCCTGCTTTGGTGCCTTTAGTGCCCGTATGAGTCGTGTGGAATTCATGGAGTTGTTAGTGGGAAGATCTCAGCTGCATCCTCTAGGACAAGCTGGGTAGAGATGATGGTTAAGGATGCTGTGTTTTATTGCCAGGGCAAATCCTTAGGGAAAGAGGGGATGGGATGTTCTATTACAGAAAATACTACTAATACCCGGGCAGGAGAGAATCCAGGTTGGGGCACGTGAGGCTCGAGGCACCGAGAACGTGGAGAACAGTCATTTCACCAGCTCAACCTGCAGCAGATGAACCAAGCACTGCGGTCACGGTGCGTGGCAGTGCACAGCAGCGGGACGGCTGTGTGGCTCCCCGTGCACTTCTGTGTTTTCACATACATGTAGATACATCAGATATCCATGCTTGTAGATACTCGTGCTTGTATTGAACTAGCTTTTGAGAAAAGCATGGGGCAGAAGTGCCAAGAAGGGAAACAGGTGGCATGTAGTGAATTGGTACGGTGGTTCCTGTGATCCTGAGAGACCCCAGACTAATAAACGGACATCCTAGGTAAGGAAGGGGGCCTTGGTGGAGGAGACCAACCCTCAGCTCCTCCACCTGCAGGATGAGCCCCAGGGATGCGGCCCAGAGATGGTTCTTGAAGCTCTCACACCAGAAGGCTCCTGTCTCCCAAGGGCCATGAGAGCTGTGGTCAACCAAATGCTTCATCTAACGGGAAAGGAGGGACTGCTTCCTCTCTGGGTGGGAAGAAAAAGTCCTCTCAGAACTGTTTTGGTGGTGGTGATTTCCTATGCCTGTGCCAGGCTTCAGGTTAATCCAGTTTAGGACTACCTATTATCTGCTCCTGCTTCTTCATTTCTTTAGTTAATGTGCATTTCAAATGTTCCTTTAGCTACCTGTGCTCAGTGGAGTTTTATGCACCATATGTATTTCTGTTAAAGGCAGAACTTTTATTTTGCTTTAAGTTTTCAATTAACCTTGCTTCTTGTATTTCACAGCATTAAGAGCAGTTCAGTGTTAAATGTAACTCACTTCTCACCTCCCTCCAATCCCACATAAAACTTTAAAATGCAGCTTTTCTCTGCTGTATGCAACTTTGTGATAGGCGAGTTGTGTAACCAATTCAGTATTGGATTTCCATTATTTCTAGCAAATATCACCGGTGATAATTTTCCAGTGTATTACACCACTTTCAGATGTTCTGGCAGGCGTTGCTATACCGCGCTGTGCTCACTCGGAGGAAGCGTGGGCATCAATTTTTATGTCAAGGTGGATAGGCAGATGCAGCTTCTTAACGTGTGTATACATCTAAAGGGGAAAATATATATTATTATTTTGGAAAATTTTTTTAAATGCAAATGGAAAGACATGAAGTCTAGATTTATAAAGGAGAGCAAAAGCAGCTAGAAACTCCATTCTAAAGTGCTGTATTTGAGGCTTATGTTTTTTTTTTTTCCCCTTGTGTCACACAAGTATTTTACACAGATTAATATATGTGCAAATTAATGAGTATTTTATGGTAACCTGTTCAGGCAAGTTGATTACATTAAGATGTAAAATTAAGCATTGTTATGAATACTCCATCAGCACGTTATAGAGTGTTAGCTCTTTAACCATTTCCTGCTCTTTCTCATCTCCAAATTTTTGGAAGTTCTTATCAATATTTGGTCAGGAATCATGCTTTTCTTTTTAGGCCCTTTCTCTTTATTGTACTTGATACCCTTGCCTGTGACATACAACTGCATGAGCAGAAGTCCAAGGTGGCATCACGAACCCTTCTATTTTGTGATATAAATTTCATCTTCAAGGAACTGTCCTTCCTGTCCTGTCGGCTATTTTTGTTCCTGTCTAAATGCACGCTTGGATGTCACTTGTGAAGAATATTCTTGAAGGCTTTTCACTAACAACTTTCTTTTCTTTTTCCTCCTCATTCTCACTGTATTAATTACAATTCTTGGCTCTGCTAAGACATCGTTAAATCGTATCCTTGTCCAAAAATCCGTTCTCAGTGTCTTAAAATGGCTTACTGTGACCAAACTTTCTGGAACATAAGTATTCCTAATATCTCCAAGCTCACTCTTTCTTCCCTGGACTGTAAACTTTCCTTATATAAATCATAGCATCAGCTTTCCTCAGACACTATATCAGCCACACATCTGCCAAAGCTTTGAGGGGCTGCCCTTACCTCTGTTCAAAGCTGTATTACATGTGCTGAAATCCTTCACCCTTACCAAAAGTGTGGTTACATTGCAAACATATATCTGTATAGCCCCAAAATGGACCTTACCATGAAGAAAATGGGAGATTTCAGCCCAAGTCATCAAGTATCCATATCTTGCCTCTGAAAGGTAGTTATGTCCTATGAATATGAAATATTTCATGCATTTTTCTGTCAAAAATATAAGAGTTTTCTAAGTGAAAAGGTATACTGGGACTAAATGTGCCTGTATTTTAGCTCTGAATGTAAACCTGATATTCAGAGCCCTTGTCTGGTTTTGCAATCATTTTTGTAGTGCTGTAGCTCCGTGGTAGATTAAACTCATCCGCATGTCAAATTCTTTTCATCTGTTACAGATACCATGAGACTCTTAAATAAAGACCCAATTATGGCCTGGTCTAGCATGGGTGGCAAATGTCCAGTAGCTTTTATTGTCCCTCGTCCCCATGGTCTCCTCAACAAAAGGCAGCGATGTTCCTGAACTGATGGAGTTCAGGCTCGGCCTCCGCTGTGGAGCTCTCAAGGCCATCGTGACCACGGTTCTCATAGATGCTTCCTCTGCTTGTTGTTTCATGCAACAAAGCATTTCTGGCAGAAATCCTGTGGCCAAGCTGACTTGCTCTGCTGCAGTTATTCTTTCCATTTAGCTGAGAGGAGACTCTCCATTCAGTCAAATGCCCAGCTGCTGTAATTGAAATCTATGTCCACAGTCCTCATCTCCTCTTTGCCACCTTTGACTTGTTCCTTAAGCCTTCTACCACAATTTCTTACTCTGAAAAGGATTTTGATAGGTTCTTCCTAGTGAAAACTGATAGGTATTAGAGGATCTTTATCACTTCTCTTTCCACTTACTGTTCCCTTCCTGAAACATCCCTGTGGCCTCTAGCAAACTATGAAATTCTCCATCTGCTCTCTTCCCCTGCTCTTCCACTTATCTGGGAGATCCATTCTATTCTTTTTCCTTTCTCTTAAGTCGCTCTCTTCTTCCTTTTCCTCCCTGACATTTCAGTCATACCTTAGTGTCCCATGTCCTACCCCAAATAACCGTGTAATGGCATTTCACAGTCACTCCTGTCGAATTTCTGTCCTTCGCAGTCAATGGAAGATGCTCAGACCAGCCTCTAATAACTTTCTGCAGCCTACTCAGAGGATCAACACACTGCCTTTGACCACCTCAGCCTGACAGGTTTTTCAGGTTATACTCTACCTTGATAACTCTTATTGTCGCGCTCTCTTCTTTTGATTTCCATGACTCCATCCTTTTCGTCATGCTCCCTTTGGTGAATCTACCTAATGTCTTCTCCAGATGTGAGAATTTACAGCAAAGTCAGCTTTTGACTCTTCTCTTTTCCTCCTTCCTAATTTATCTGGGAGGATAAATTGACAAGCACAAATTCAACTAGTATGTGAATGAGGTTGATTAAAAAGTGTGGTGTATCTGTCTACTTGGAGCCTGCCTTCTTGTGCCCAAACTAAAGTCTCAGTCTATTTCTGTGGAAATACTAAAGTGGTGTCTCAAATCCCATGGTTAGAACATGGGTCCATAGCCCTCCTCCAGAAACCCGCTCCATTACTCTTTCTCACAGTGGCTATAAACAACTATAAACATCTTTACCATCTCATTTATCACCTAGACTCAAAACCTGAGCATCACAGTCAACTGAGACTTCTTTTTACCGCCTCAAATCCAGCGGACATCTGAAGTCTGGTATGTAGGCTTTCCAGTCCATCCACCTTGCCTCTTAGATTCCTCCTACTGTAAATTTCCTTTCTCAAGTCATGACAAAGATAATCTTACCCAGGTGAAATAGTGCTTTCAGAAGGCCCCTTTTCCTAGTTTCATTTCTTTGGCCATATCATGTTTTGGCCATATCACTTATATGTGATTTCCCTTTCTCTCAGGCAACTTATTTTCCCTCTCTCAGTATGAAAACAGGTCCAGGCTCAGCTGGAGCCACGGAGCCTGTTTCCACCTCAGCTCTGCCTCTGCAGCCAGCACTTTCCCGCTTTCTCCCTTCAAAACTCTTCAGGCACTTCTGCAAAACTGGTTCTTCAAATCCCTCTTCAAAATCCCTTGCCAGGATGCCTACAAAAAACCACTGCCTGTCATAATGACTGATGGTGCCTTCCTTTTCTCTCCTACCCCGTGCTGTGCTGGTGCCTCGGGTCCTGAATCTGCTCTCTGAATTCTCAGAGGCTTCTTTCCACTGTGCGTTTGGACAGGGCTCGCGCAGTGGGGTCCTGGCCCACCGCTAGGCCTTGGAGGTGCAGTGGTAAAATAAGCAGTGCTGAAGGGAACAGGAAAGGCCAGCGGGAGCTGAAGTCGTGGCCGTATCCCTCAGAAGGGGCCTGGCACTGTTCTAACAGTTAATACTGTTGGCAAGAAGGCAGATATGGAAACTGTGTCCCCGGCCAGAGGTGCGCAGAGCTGCCAGGAGGGAGCAGCGCGCTCTGAGATCCACTCCAGCCTTCTGGTCCCTGCCTTGGAAAACGTGAAGCGCAGCAGAAACCCGCGCTCTGCAGCCGTGGGGCTGGGCTGCCGGGATTTACAGCATCGCAAAGCGGCGCTTAAGCAGCAGAGTCATTCCCTCCAGCACCCTTTGTTGTAATCTGCCTCTGAAGATATTAAAAAATACAGAAACCCTGGCCAGGTTGTAGTTGATCTAATTTATAAAGCATTTTCTGGGTATTAAAAGCTAGCGCAATGTAGTAGTAGTTTGAAAATTGTGTTAAATATACTGTAAACTCTGAGGAAGATCCTTTCATCGAAGATTATTGTATGAAGATTTGAAGATTAAAGTGTCTAGATTAAAGATTAATGTGAAGTACACTGGGAAATGGTTTGATGCGTAAGGAGCTATATTATATATTAATCGTGCACTTTTCAAAACTGCCTGAGGGAATTAGACACCCCGTTCTCTTGCATGCCTTTGAAAAATCTCTCAGCAAGGAATTTGTTGCTATAAAGTGAAAATGACAATATTTTTATTGAGAGTTTGAAGAAGTGGAAGGGATAGAGAGATGTTCAGTACTCATCTGGAGCTCCACGTCTCCTGCTCCTTGCAGTTTTTTTCCTGTTTTGAATTTGCTCTGTAGATTTCAGGGGCTTTTAGATCGTCTGTTATTCTGTAGAGGCTTGGAGTAGTGCAAGGTTAATAAAACTGGTCTGACCCAAGCATGCTGCTCCACCAACTTATGTCTTTTTCTTTTTTGTCATCAAATCCATTTTTTCTTTCCATTTTTGGTTTCACTTAAAGATAGCTCTCCTGAACAGAAGTAATTTGAATAACTTGAGAAATCAGCCACATAAAGCTCAGTGAAACAAATTTATACATATACATATTTATATGTACAATATAGTATACATTAATTAAAGATAATTAGAACTGATTGTGGCAAAAATAATTATAATTATACCTAGCAAAGTAATCCTCTTGCAAAAGTTTCTCTTGGTAATGCTTTTTTGTGTAGAAATTTCAACAGTATGATGAAAGAAATGTTCCACATATGGTAGAAATTACAAGTTTGCTGTCCCTGAAGTGCTGCAATACAAATAAGCTGTTAAATGCCAGCTCTGAATGTTATTTTTTAGATGCTAAGAGAGATAATCCTGTACTAAAACTATTAGTAGGCAAATTTATTTGAACTTCAAAACTTCTTTGATCTGGAGTGAAAATGAACTGTGTATGAGTGTATACTCCGTTAATCTTGGGTTGGCCATTTCTATGTGTTTTTGTTTGTTTATTTTTCCAACCTCCATCTTTCTAATGGAGTTTATTAAAGCTAATCATGCAATACAGTATTATTCTTTCTGGTACACAAAGGTACTGGTACTGTTGATTTCATGAAGGAACAGTTTTCCTACAGAAAGTGCCCTGTGGAAATCAATATTCAGGTTCACAGTCACTCGAAAAAAAGATGTGTTGCACTCGGATCTATTTTTGTGGTCTTATCATTAAACCTGCAGTAAACCTGCATATAAAGTGTGGCTTTCAGGGGTACTGGGAAAGTGTGATTAAAAATAATAATCTGTCTGATGAATATTTTCCTCTGTCTTTTGGCAGGATCACCCAACTGAATTTGTGCCAGCCTCTACAGGAACACTGATGCCAGCAGTTTAAGGATCTTCACATTTGCTCTCAGTGGTAAGATCTAAAGATGTCGTAGTAAACAACATTAGAATATTACTGTTCTCTGTCAAGTTGTACTAAAAATGAATCCGTGCGAAAAATGAACTCTCTCTCCTTGACCATTACAAGGATACTGAGATGTTAGAACTTAAACTGATCCGCGAGAGACTGAGCTAAGGACACAGTGCTAAGCACTTATCATCAGAGTAATCCCATAAAGACCATTTTTATTTTCCTCTCTACTAAGGTGACTCCTCTTGAAAGGTTTGACATTGTATGTTTTGAAGAACACAACCAATTTACAAAAGAGCATTGGACAGCGTCTAGCGAGGAGATAGAGTAGACGAAAAGGAAATTTCAGTAATTTCTTTTTGTAGAAAGCTTAGCAACTGAGTTGCAAAATTGCAAATAATTTCCCTATCTAATGCTGACCTTGTAGTAACTAATCTGATTGTCCAGACCTTCAGTCAGGTTCTCAGATCCTGTTGCATCTGTAAACTTAAAATTTCTTTTGTAAAGCGATACTGTCCACTATAAAAGTGAAAAGGAGGAGGGAACAGGTGAGTCCCATCATAGCTCTGTTTCAAGTTGGAATGTATTTTCTAGAAAACTATGTATGGCTGGATAATGTGAAATAATTCTTAAACTGTAGGAGAAAATGATGTTTTGTGGAAATGATCAGGTTTTGGGGATTAGGAAGGATCTAATTCTTAGATTTTAATATTGGTTATGACAGGTTTTTTTGGTCAAACTGATTCTCATCTTTATGACAGCTACTTGCATTAAAGATTTTTATTTATTTCAATGATTGCTCAACATACAAAATGCTGACAGAAATGTTGCAGGCTACTGACATATGTATTTTAAATTTGATTACAACCTAAAATCTGGATCTCTTCTGAAATGGAAACACTATTTCTATTCAGCATTTCCCTAGCAGTTTGTTGTCATTAACCTGATAGTTCAATGAAACCTCTGCTTCAATTCAAAGGCAGGCTCAACTACAGTAGCTCTCCTATCTCATCCTACACTTTCCATTTTAAAAATAAAAAAATCATCATAATGTGTTATTGTGAATCCTGAAGAGAGATTATGTGTTACTGCTGGCTGAATTAAGTATAGTGGGAACATGCTTCTAATAAAGGATAGTATCTCAGAGTATACTGTACTGATACTGCTCTTTGTACAAGAAAACATAATTATCGTATTACTTGATTGTATAGACAAGATGCAAAGCAATGAATGTCAAGGCAATTTCACAGGAAAATAATATAATCCAAATAACATTTTTCTATTTTTTTCAATATTTTTTAATGACACTGAATTCTGCATGCAGAGCTGTAAGTCTGTAACCTGCAGAGCTGTAAGTCAATAATGTTGTTTGTGATAGACAGAGTCTGTCAACACTGAAAGTCCCTGCTACTGAACTGCTAGACCTTTTTCCCCTGGAAACAAGACACTAATGATCTAGGAAAGGAGAGCAGAAGACCCCCATTTGTTGCTTCTTAACTAAGGCAAATGAAAATCCATTACAAGTCATCAAAGGCCCAGTCCTGTGATAAGGCTCCTATTGACTTCAGTAGGAGCAACACAAGTATCACTTAAATGCAGGAAACAAACATTTAAGCACTAGCAAATATAATTGCTTTTAGATGAAGTTCCCTAGTCTCAGGTAGCAACGGTTGACAACTGTGTATACGTATAGAGACACTTACACACTCTGTTCCATGTCACTGTTTTCAATACATGCGTGGCAGATATTTTTTAAGAGTTAAGGACTGTCAAGGTGTATAGATAACCATTTCAGTTCTTCCATTGTTAGAATCAAAATATAGTTCCATATTTTGCACAACTAAAGTAAAAATATGTGTATGTGTGTTTAAAACAGGAGGGGAAAAAGAGAGAGAATTCCTTCTGATTGCCTCTCTGTATTTGACCAGGGCTTCACACTTCATTTCAGCCTTTATGTGGGTTTTGTGTTCATAGTTTATTATATTTTCTTGAGGCAAGAAAGGTTTTCAATGAGAACTTGATGAATGTCCATATTAAATTGGATCCCCTTTTTTTAATTAAGTTCATCTAAATTTAATTTTGCAATTTTACTTCAGTAAACTCATCTGACTCCAGATGTTGAATGTGCTTTTTCTATTGCTGTTCTCATATAATTGTACCTGTAAAAGATTTATGACTTAGAGAGGCGTTTCTGAACACTTTAAAGTGTTTTCAGCATATGCTTCATGGATGGCTAGTAACATGAGTGGTTAGCATCCTAAAATACTGTTCTGCATGCAGGATTTCTTTTAATAGGATGTTACTTTTTTGAACTTTAAACAAACAATCAGTTTATGAGAAACATTGTTTTCAAAGGATATCAAATGATAGTGAGATATTACCCTCTGAAAGAAATGTTGAAAATGAAAGAGAAGAATGCAGAACTTGAAGATGTGATAAGAAAAATCATAGAAAATATAACAAAGAGTTACTCCCTTTGATTAAAGAAAACCCCAAACAGTCTGTGGGTTTGAGGTCTCTTAAGTGCACTAAAACTGTGCAGGTGAGTTGTTCTGTGGTGCTGTGTTGCGTTAGCTGAGCTTTGTAAACAAGGGGCAATGTGTGTTCAAGTGCTTACAGGTTCTCCTTATAGGAGATTTTAAAATGCTTTTGCTTATTTGTCAACGTGGGTAAAGACTTTGTAAGTTAACATTGCTTCTTTCTCATATTCTGTTACGACTTCTCAGTCATCCTAAATGGCTCCTACTATAAAAATTACCTGGAGTTCTGTAATTATTCTGGTTCTGCCTCTTCACTACTTGAATCTGGAGATATTCAAAAACATGATATATGGCATATGTGAAACATAATGAAGGTCCTTGTTCTTACCAGGGAAACTTATACCACAACTGCACTTTTGGATAGTGCTAAAAAAAAAGAGAGCAATGTAATTGTAAAACAAAAAGCTATCTAACTTCCTTTTTACTCAAAAACCAATCCATGAGATTGTATTTATTTATTTATTTATTTTTGCTGTTGTAAGGATTTGTTGTGTGTTGGTCTGAAGTATTTATCTGTTTGGTAAGCAAGCCAGATGAGGCAGTTTGTGGAGCGTGGAGGCCCGTGGCATGTGGCGTGCCCGGGACGCCCGGCCGCATGCGGCTCCGTGAGGCGCTCGGCTTTCTCCAGCACTGGGAGCACGGCCTGGGCCGGACCCCAGGAACGCGCCGAGGCCTCCAGCGCTCCCTTTTCCTCTCTGTATCCCGCCCGAGCTTCCGTGTTGTAGTTTGGCCCGTGGTGGCGGCTTCCCGGAGGCGCCGTTACCTCACGGCACGGCGGGGTGGACGGAGGTGCCTCCGTGGGCCCTGCGTGCGGGAGGGCTGTGGGGGCGCCGGGCTACGGAGCAGCTCCTGGCAGCCGGGCCTGGCCTGGGCCAGAGTGCAGTGCACTCCAGCTGGCCCTCCTTTCGTGCTTAAAATGCATCCTCTTAGTGACACACACCGAGTTGGAGCAGGCTGCCTTCTCACAGTGCGTTTTGCTGCCTATTCTGGATCACTTCTGAACTAGACTTTTTTTCATTCTTAAATACCCCGAATTGTTTTCCTCGCCTTCTCCCACCTGACTTCTTGGCAATGCTGGATTCAGTGAGTGAGTATTCACTTTAAAAGTTGCAGTTAAAAGAAACTCAAGTAGTTCATTTAATTTCCAACAGAGGAAAGAACCGTAGTAATAGTCCTCCGTTACGTGAAAGCGATTGGAGTCTTAAAGACTTCACGTGGGAGTCTGGATGGCACCCAAAGAAGGAACCACTTAAAAATTACAAAATGATACAGTTTATGTTTTTCTTAAATTGTCAGAATTTGCTATATATTTGCTGGGATGGTAACCATACAGGATGTTTTCAAAAACACCGGAGAAGGATATGTTAAGGCTCCAAAGACTTAAGAATGCCTAATAACTGCCTGCCAGTACAGCCAGACCCTGCTGGGTAATGGGGGAATGCTTACCATGTAAACATAAAGGGGGTTATTTAGGAGACCCAGTGAGCTGTGAATTATTGCCTAGGTTGTCACACACCCAAAAAAAAAAAAAAAAAAAAAGGAAAATGAGTTGTGAAGAGGCAAGAACGTGCACTGAGTCCTGAATAGGGGAGAGTTTTTTTGAGATAGACAAGGAAATGTATATGTGCTCCCTGCAAAAAAGAGATATCTGTTTTGTCAGATTGCAAACCTACCAGCTACCTAGATTAGAACCCAATGCACAAACAGAATTGGGTTATTTTTGTGCCTGACAAATGCGTGTATTGGAGAAAAATAATATTTATCGGATAACTGAATTTAACATCTGTATTGATCCGGCTTCCACTGAGCTCAGTGGGAACCTTCCCACTGTTTTTAATGGCCCTTGGACTGGACCGGGGTATGTGCAGGAGCTGAGGGCCAGCCTGGAGGGACACGTACCAGGCAGGGGCCTGGCTCTGTTCTGCGTCCTCAGCACCACCCGACTGAAATGGTAAACTCGGAAACACTTAGAAACAATTTGTCACTTGGCGTGCCAAAGCTCCTTCACTGAATCTCAAATGAATAGTCTGGAAATACATACCGTGTACTTGCATAGAGGTTGCATATGCAAAGCAGTCTTTAAAAAAGGGGAGAATTTCACCTAGACTGTGCAGTTCATCCTCCTGCTCCCTTCAGGGGCTCCTCTGAGATGGATGCCAAACATAGCAGGGGCATTTGAGGGTGAATATCTTGGGTTAGACCTTCCTCAACCTCTAGTAAATTTAGACCCAGCTACCAAGCATACTAGGTTTAAATCAAACACTTTTTGCTGTTACAGTAAACTAATACATTCTCTGTGCTTTCTGGGGTGTTATATAGCAAGAGGGGTGGACTGCTCTAGAGGAGGGATCCCTCTCTTGACAGAGGCTATCAGTTTATAAGTATGATAACAGAAGGAAACATGGAAAATGAACACAGCCTATGTCAGCTATGTTGGAAATGTTCAGTAAATCTCCATCCTTTAAAGTGATTTAGGTGGAAGTATCCCCTTTTTAAATGGTAAATGGCTTTCTAACTTGAATTTTTTTCTTGAAATCTTACTTTCAACAGAATGCGTAATATTCTATAGAAGCAAAAACTGAACAATAGGAAATTCAATTTTGTTGCTATTGACTGCCAAAAGCAGTATTTTTCTCAAGGGTTGACTTCATTTTTCAATAAAAAAAAACTGTTGCAGTTTTATTGCTGAAAATGAACAACAGAAATTAGCAGGAAAATAAGTGGTTCTTCATCCACATTTGGAGGTGGAGTAGCGTTCTTCTGATGGTCTCTCAGTGTTGTTGGTAAGGTCTTTTGCAACGGATCTCAGTGGTTATAAATTAAATGATTCACTTTTCAACATGAATAAGATTTTCTTATCAGTCAGCTTACATGTAATCAACTTAAATGCAGTTTTAGAAGGAGGTGAACCGTGTCAATGTAATTCCCAAGATGAGAAGTGAATACCTGATGAAGTTCTTTCCTCTGAGATTTAAAAGGAGAAAATATATATATATATATATATATATATATATATGTATATCTCAGTGCCCTGGCATTTATTTTTACTGTGACTTTTTTTTATTAAGTAGCAGTTGGTACACAGGGAATATTCTCCATATAATATATACATAGTTACTCTTTTTGTACTGTAATTCAACTGTTAGTGAAATATCTCAGTGAAATATGGTGCTTGATGGATATGTTGCATACATGCAGGAAAATACTCTTCCAAAACAATTCCCCTTTTTACCAAGGTCCGTGTTAATGGCCCACTGGATCTGTGTTATGGGGTGATGGGATCTTATTGTATCCCATACAAGTATAATAATTCTTAGTTCATGAGAACTAATACTTAGTACAATAAACTCATTAACTATTTTTAATTCCTTTTTGTACTAAATCTTCTTTGTCAAAGGGCAAACAATAGTTAAAGAAAAAAACCCTCCTGCTGTTGTATCTGTTACATGCTAGTGCAGAATTACTAATGAGAACATATTTATGTATAAATAAATCTTTTATCCTCATTATAACTCCACTGTGTTCCTACAATGAAGTCATCTACCCAGAGCTTCTTATGGGTTGAAAGCCTCAATAGCCTCTTTTATTTATAATAAATATTGCATACTAATGTTAACAATGTCATTGTGCGATGCCTCAATAGAGGATTATGACTTCATGTAATTTTAGCTTGATGTCTCTTCTCGCCGGTAGTGGATCCGATTTCTCCTTAAAAAGGAGATGAGAATCATTTATTCGCAAACCTTTTACCAAATACTCTATGTACAAACTATGTTAACAGAATAATAAGTCAGTGCTATGAAGCTCAAAGCCAGGAAAATAGAGCTAAGCTTCAGTGCCTAATCTTAACTTAGCCCTACTGTGTGCACTAACGTACCCTTTAAAGCTAGAAATACTTATTTCCCCCCAAATAGAATTTAAAGTGTGAATTACTGCATTTTCAGGTGTCATTCCAGGTACAGTTTTATGGAATATTCCTGAAATGTGAATGTCTGTAAGTAACGATCATAAAAATGGTTTTGTGGCACCTAGGTAGTGCAAAGAGAGTATAAAATGTATTTGTATTAATGAGCAAAGAGTAAAGTAATTTTCCATCATCTATCAGAGATGAACTGCACGTTGGGGAATAGGGGCCCATCTCGAACAGCACTTATGCACATGCTTAACCTCAATTATTGCATCAACGGGATTTCAGTACAATCTTCAAGTTAAACACCAAGGGGAAAAGGAGCTAATGCATTGCCATGAAGACTCATTTATATAATAATGCAAAATATTAAGTAAACTATAGCGCATTCTTTTGTGATATGTGAATATAGATATCTTGTAATATTACCATAACACAATTGTATGTTTAGCTCCTGAACACGTTCAAAATAATTTATGTGAATGCTCAGGAGAGAAGTATAGGCTAAGATGAAAAGCATAAATCTGCCTAACAGCTAACAAATAATTCACGTAACTGTCTGAAGACAGGTTCAGAATACAGGATTTTATGGTAATCAAAAAGCAGAATAGCCCAACTCTAGTGAAAATACTAAGTCTTCAGTAGCACAGTTGTGCCTCAGAGCTCAACTGGGGAACTCAGACAGTAGTCGTGCTAAAACAAAACTTAAATGGGAACTATCTTTTCTGACGAAGAACTGAGCAGCTCTGGTAGACTGTTTAGGAGCTGGCGCTGTGATGCTGCTTATATCTGTATGGAAAACAGCTCTCACGTATAGGCTGGCACAGGTAGTGAAAATGCACAGATGCTTCATATGGGGAAAAGAAGGTGCAATGTTGCAGGGAGAACTTTCTCACCTAAACCAAGCCCACGTCTCTTTCTCTCTCTCAGAACGGAGCTGCAAACTGCAGCGTTATCCTGCCTCAGGTAGCTGGAGATTTGCAGTGTGCTGATAGTTTTATCTAAAGTGCAAACATTTTACTCAAGAGGTGATGTTTCATTTAGGTCATGCAGACCTGTTTGCTTAACTGGGGCAGGTTTGCTGCTGTGCCACCCCTGGCAGCGGCTAGCTTCGTCTTTGTACAACCTGAACTATAGTTTAATGACTGAAAACCTCGACAAAGCTTTTGCCCTTTAGTCTGTTTTTTTTTGTTTGTTTTTTTAGAGGGTTTCCTTTTCTAAACTTAACTGCATATTCATAATTTAATAGCATGGTCCTGTTGGCCTTTCTTTTTATTTTCATTGGTGTATGCCTCAGTTAGGAGTAATTTTAACCTACAAAATGGTACAGAGCACGTAGGGGGTGTGGGCACAGGGCACCCCAGGTGACAGAGGTGACGAGCTCCCGTGTGCCGTCGTGTTAAAGTGCCTTGACGTGGCACGTGCTGCCTCCAGGGCCATAGTTCAGGTGCAGAGCCCTCCAGCTGGGGCAGGTAAGTGTGGAGAGCCAGACCTTGGGGCCACACGAGGCTTACAGCCAGGCTATGGGACTCCCTGAGATTTTAGGTTGCGGGTGACTAAAAGCAAATTTTGCAGTGCCATTGATTGGATTTTCCTTCACTTGCCTTCTGGGGGCCTGTTGAGTTGCACAGAGGTGAGTGTGTTGGGCACATTTGCAGGATGAGAGCGTGGGACGAGCGTGGGCTCTTCAGGGCCGCAGTGCTGGCCTGGCCTTGCTGTCGCATTTTAGCCTGATGTAAAGAAAGAAGCGACACGGAGGGCTCTAAACTTCAGCCAGGTTGCTGAGATGCTTTTCTCAGCTGGGTTTGCGTTGATCCCAATAGACAAGGGCCCCAAGCTCCCTCGTGCAAGTAGAGTCTCCAGCCCTGCCCGGCTGGTTGCCCATCGCAGCTTCTCCCACTGACAGCAACAGAGCCTTTGTGGAGAGGTAATTAAGCAGTGTGCTTAATTACAACTCCTCAAATTGTCTGAGAATGGAAGTTAGAAAGTATTCAGATTTTTCCCACCACTCATAAAATCCTCCCTCAAAAAATCATCTCTGGAATCAATAATCTCTACTTACATAAATAAAGAAGCCATATTTAGACTTTAGTTCAACAAACTTTGGCAAATTGAATGTTTTCAGATCCATTCAGTATGTGTTGCAAGAATAATGTCAGCATAAAGGTTACTTGTAAACTTTCTTTACATTTCTTTAAAAGTGTAATGCACGAAGAAGAAAGTTGGCATAAATAGAGGAAGGCAGCGCTTTAAATAGCGAGAACAGTGATAAGGCAGAGAGTTCCTAAATAAATATGAGGTGTGATTTTTTTTTTTTCCTTTTTTAATTTTACTCTAGATGAAACCCTGTATTTACCAGAACAGCTTTACATTTTGTGGAACCAACAGTAGTATTTTATAGTTGCCAGCAAGGATACAAGAGTCTTGCCATCACAGAACGTGTATGTACTGAAGCCCACCAAGCAGGACAAATAACAACAGTATCTAAAAAGCCTTCACCTTGACCACAGTGGTTGTGTAAGCTAGCAGTAATTTTGATTTTACCACAATAAAGGAACATCAGAATTTGGACTTTGATAAAACTGTTCTGCTGGCTGGGAAGTTTGCCTTTCAACTGTGTTTGATGTGATACTCGATTCATTTTGCCAAAATATTTTATGCCAAGTGTTGCTATTAAATCTTTTATGTTGCAGAGGTTTTTGTCAACAGACACACAAGGATAAGGTTTTAAGTGGAGTTAATCATTGAACTCGGAGAAGAGAAACACTGGGGGAGTACTTCACTTACACAAACAAACCACCACGCAAGCTCCAGCCACTTCTGTAATTATTACCTTGTTTTCAGAGCAGTGTAGGTAAAATATAAAATCTGGCTCCCCATCTGATCTCTATTCATGTTTACGTCTTGTAGAACCTATTAGAAGAAAGGGGTAATTAAAGTAGAAAAAGCCACGTCTTTGCTGCAGCTGCTGGTGTATCAAATCTTTTGAAGTCTGCGTTAAGCAATTATATCTGAGCACTTCTTTTTGGAGGCCTTAGAAATAACGTAGAGCTCTTAAAGATATCATTGTTTTCAGGCTCGTTCTATTCTTTGTAAATACTATTTGTCATTATAGTGATAGATTAAACATTAATCCTTTCAGCCTTCAAAAACAAACTTCTAAAACACAAAGGATCTATGAGAAGGATCCATAGAACAAAGTAATGCCTGTCTTTTTCCCATACCTCCCAGCACGTTCCAGTCACATTTTAAAATAATATTTTCAGTCAGTGTTTGCGGTTTCCTTGTACTATTTGATTTACATTGTAAATTTAATGTGCTATCTCTTTTCCCTGTGCCCTCCAGCGTGTCCAAAACAGTCACGTTTTGAACTAATCCTTTAATTGGCGCTTGCGGTTCCCTGCTCCCGTTTGACGTCCCGGTGAGTGGAAGCCGCTCTCTGGAGCAGTTGGCAGCTGCATAGGGCAAAGGATGCTGATGTTCGTGATGTGCCCCTTGATGGGCTAATGGTGCCCTTGTTACAGGTGGCACGTGTTAGAGGTGGCTTGAAGGCATGGCCAGAAAAATCCCCGCACAGATATTCATCTGGCTTCTGAGATGCTGAGACTTTTACAGGAATAGCCCTAATCTGTCCTGGCAGTACCCTCAAATGCTGCTTTTTCGCACTACTCTTCCTGCTCTTTGGCTGCTGCTGCTCCTGCTTCAGCTGTGAGGCAGCAGCGAGTGGACACCCTGCACCAGTGGGTTCCCTGCACCAGCTGCAAATGGGAGTTGGGCAAAAAGCAATCCCAGTAAGAAAACCCCTGTGCCACTTGTTGAGCAACCTTGCGATGATGGAAGAGACAGCAGTGGGGGAAAAAAAGGATTCCCTTTCCCTGTTTTTGAGTGAAAACGGTGTGACTACCTTAAACTTTGAGAGCATGTAAAAAGATAATCTGTTCAAGTGTTCTCAGCATAGTATTCATCATGATATGTCTCTCAAGTACTTAAAAGCAGCTCCCTAAGCTGAAATTTGCTCATTAAGTGTTGGAATGCATGCGGGCTCTGTGGCTAGCTGCGGTTCCAGGGCAGCACGTGGCGTGGGCAGCTCCATGGCCCAGCCTCGCTCGCACAGAGCGGCCGGCGAGCCCAGGAGATGGAGCTGACGAGCAGCTGGATGAAGGGAAAGACCCCGACTCGGGTGCCCGCCGCAGCCACCGCTTGCGCCCCCCCAGGGGCTCCTGTTTGGGGAGCTTTTTGTTTGCAGGTACCCTAAAGCCACCCCTTGCATTGCAGGTACCCTAAAGCCACCCCTGGCACTGCTTTGCTGTGAAATGAATGGTTGGTTGTGTGGCCTGTCTTAAACAGGAGAAGCAATGTGTTTTTAAGATAATGTAGGAAAAAATAGTCCAGTCTGCTGTTCAGTCCCACAGCTGTCTGTTTTTGGCTGGGGGTGAGTAGGCAGTGCAAGGAGAAATAAGTGCAAAAAACATCTTGTTGTTTTTCTCCCCAGAACATACCGTCGTAGCCTGTTGAACCCTTGTGCTGGCACAGCTGCTGGGTGGGATTCAGGGGTGCAGAGCAACAGTGTGTGGACAAGGCTACTTCAGCTCTCTTGCTGTGCGAAGAGGCTCATGTGGAGACACATCCCTGGGTTCAAGTCCTGAGAAGCCTAAATGAGCCCAGAGTGGCTGGGTCTTGCCCCATTGTGAGTCGAAGTTTCCCCCTTTTTCAGTCTTTTTCCAGAATACGTGTCCAGCAAATACAGCAATGCTATGCTGGCTGTATGCTGGTAAGGAATATTTTTCCATACAAAAGTGGAAACAGGTGCTCAGTGATAGCTCTGAGTTGCCTTGAAATGGAAGTCAGAAAAATGCAACGTGTCCCTTGCCTGCAGAGTCCCTCCGAGTCTTTAACTTTGTGCAAATCAAAAGGTTGTGCTCTCTAGAAAATTGTTCCTTGCTTAAAAAGAGGAAAGGTGCCCTTTGCTACGTTTGCCTAGAGCCCAATATCTTCCCCCACTGAAGAGCAGCTGTGGTGATGCTCTGCTTAATGCAGAGAACATCTGGGCTGCCTGCAATTCTGGGAGAGAGGTGTCAAAAGTGTCATAGACATCCTTGAGCAAAGAAGGATCTTCACTTTTATTACACAGAAGTGTCAGAAACAGCATTATTGAACATCAGGTTCCAATTTGGCATGCAGAATGTAACTCTGAATAGATGTGACAAAACCCCTTCTAGGAAATTGCTGCTTGACATTATTTTTTCATAGTTTCAAATTAGCATTTAAAGAAAAAGAACAAAATGGGGAGCACCTAGGTAATCTTGACAATGAGGGTTGCAATCATTCGGTTTTGGTGCTTACTTCCCACCCCTGTTGCTATCCAGTGAGCGGCTCTGATTAAGTCATTGTCATGGCTGATGAAATGCACTGCGTTGATCCAGCCTCTCTCCCCAAACCCAGCTGTGTGGTGCAGCAAATCTGCCGTCGTTTGACGTTCCCACTCCAGAAGGTCACTGGCCTGAACTCTTGTCTGGATGGGACATGAGTTATCATTTTATCCTTGGAGCACGGTCTGTTCTCCCTAGCAAATATGAAAGCTTTGGTGTCACATTCTTAATTGCTTTTTTGTGGCTCATATAGGGTAAGCCCAGGTTTTCATATTTTGATTGAATTTTTATGAAGGACAGGGAAATAATTATCACCTCTTTATGCTTCCTAGTTATCTATTTATTTTTCTTCTACTAACCTGAGCTTTTGTTTCCTACTGAGGTACAGCTTTGATGGAAAAGCTTCAGGTGAGGGCAGCCAGTGTCCTTAGATGGGGACGGCAGTGTGGCACACGTCATC
>JAVCKT010010904.1:0-19588 GCA_032273925.1 Rhynchotus rufescens
ATTAAAAGAGCGAGCCCTCCTCAGGAAGGGCAGAAAGGAGCTGGGATCGTTATAGTGAGCTGGCTTGAGGAACATCTGCAGGAAAACACAAGTTCTACGCCATATCACCTTCCACAATCATTTTCTCCTCTCACTCCTAAAATCTCCATGCGTAGCAAGCACAAATGCCAGACAAATATCTAAAGAGCATGATGAGGTGTCCTATCCTGCCTAACAGGACAACTTGGTCCTGGAAGGAAGTCTTTGTGGCCAACCCACATCTCTCCACACAATTGACAGTAACTGCACAATCCTCTCTCTGCCACCATGCAACTGATTTTCCTACCATGCAGTGGTCAAGAAGTCACCTCCTCTTTCACCCATGGCTTGTGAGACCCATCTTCAGCTGCAGGCACGTGTAGGAAGAGGCAATCAGCACTCTAGGATGCATCTGATGCTCAAAAAACCCTCTGGAAAGCAGCAGCAAGCTGCCTGGAAGCCCATAAACCAAATGGGCTTACCACCAAGGTAAACATGACCCTTTAAAACAAGGCTTCTCTATGTGTCTTTCAATCACTGGTAGAACAAGAAAGCCATTGCTGGAGGTACAAAACGGGTTCTCAAGTAAACAGTAGGAGGGAAGAAGTTGTTTTTTAAACCAAACAAAAAGAACAGTGCCAAAAAGTTTTCTACCCAAGAAAAAAACGTCTCTTCTTTACCATAGGTAGTCTAAAGCTATCTAGAAATCAGGCATGTTCCACCAACACGCAAGCTGCAGAGAACACCTCAAATAAGGCCTGGTAACACTTAAAAGATACATTTAAGGAAACACTCCTTTTTAATGCTCCAAAAGACTAATAATGACTTAAATCTCGGAGACAAAAGCCTTATTAGACTGAAATCATTAGTGCTTTTGTGGTATTTTAGGGAGCACACTTGATTTAATTTGCTTTAAAAGTTCCTTCTAGAAAAGTACTGCCCAATACAACATGCACTGCAGCAGTGCTGTTCCCAAGACATTTGAAATAATTTATTTTCCATGACAGAATCAGAACAGTTCAAAGAAGACTTTGCAATTTTAAAATTTTGTTTAATTTGACTGCAAACACAGCCTAATCTGGAAAAAAGATGTCTCTAGTTGAACACACTTTGGCTACTAGCTATTGGAAGATGTGCACCAGCTTCAAAATAGACCTGCTTAAAGAAATTAATCTGCTAGGAAAAGGAAAAAAAAGACATCTTGTGAAAAAATAGAAAAGTCATACTGAGTAAACCACTGAATTCATGAATAACAGAGGGAGGCAGAATGAATTGTTCCAAGAGTCTACTCCCACCGACAGCCTGGACATCAGATATTTATGTAGATATCATGCAAGATGAGTAATGGGTCTGGAGCTCTCGGTTGCCCTCTGAAAATGCTTTCCTTAAATAATAACTTTTAAAAAAATAGTGAAAAAAGGTCACAGCTCTGCAATAACAGAATTTGAAATGACACAGTATCACAGATTTAGGGCTGAATTCTGGAACTACAAGGTTCAATTGAAGTTCAGCTTGGAAAAAGAAGATAAAAAGAGGGGAAAAAGGCCCCGTTAACACTCATTCTCTTCCAAATTAATAGTCATACTTTAATGTTCCTCCTGATCTCATTTCTACAGGTCACCAAGCATGTTTTTCATCTTCTTCTTGGTATATAAATAGTAACATATATGTGCACACACAAAAATAAGATACAACAAGGACTTCGAGGCAATGTCAACTTACAAAGAGTTATTAAATCTCTCATGTAAAACGGATTTGCTTCTTCATATTTCCTATGGGAAAAGCATGTGCACTGGGTTACTTTTAATCTCTTTGTCCCTTTGCCCATCCTTTCTCCTCTTTCCCAAGGGAGTTACACTTTGGTCACACAAGGTCAGGATTTGCAGGAAAGTTTTTCTGTTCTGCAGACCTAACAAGTGGTCTAGCCAGCTTCCCTTGGCTTCTGCTGGGAGGTCAGCACTAGTACATCAAAAAACTACAACCACTCCTTAAAATGAAATTAGCAAACAAAATGCCTTGCCCTTTCTCATATGAATATATTAAAAGGGAACCAGTGAATGTGTTTTTATGTTTACTTTTGGTTTCCAAACATCTGCTAGCAAGATGTACTCAGCTGCATGTACTCAGACCTATGTAAGTACAAAAACTGCTGCACAGAACATTTGATAGAATTAATAATCCGAAAGAGCCCACACATATAGGCAAGATAAAGTTGATCAAACTTTTAAACACAAAAAGGATGATAAAGAGGCCGATGTGATACAGCTTTATCGGAAAACACACACACACACACAGATAAACTATATTAGAAATACGTATTAGAATAGCCCTCAAAAGCACAGAGTAAAATAAACAGTTTGGCTAATAGCTTCTGAACTCTATTTTAGTCTGAGCAAGCTGGTTAAACTGTAAGATATTGCAGATAAAACAGAATCTCATCAAACACTTGGTCAATGTCTTCCTTCATTTTTCCCTCTTTAAATCAAAGCATCTAACACTCCAGATTCACAAAGACAAATAATACCTCCCAATACACCCTAGCCCAAAACAAAGCTGTCTTCCAAAAACAATGAGCAGGTATTTATTTTCCTATTCACTGTTTATTGCTACAGCGGCTTAAAAGCTATTGCTGAAGCTCTCAGTTATCTTGGCTTTTCATTAAAGGGTACAGAGAATATTGCCAGAATCACTATGAAATCAACACTTTCTTTAGACATGATATTCATCTGAAAACAGATATTTCTTCCAAAAGAAACTGGTTTGAACTTTATTGTGTATGTTTCTTTATTCAATCATTTGAAGATCCACAAAGATGCTCAGAGCAACAAATCTTGAAACATTACAATGCTGCCCTTAACCTTACTGTCTAATTTGAACCGTCAATTTGCAGTACACAAAGCAGCACAGAAAAACCTTAAATGCTAATCACTGAAAAGCAAAGTCAAAGTGTTTTGACTGAGACACAAACCCTTTACTGTTCACACTGACTTCTACAACAACACAAGCAGCATCCCAAGTGTGCACCACATCTCTTATCCCAGTTACCTAAATGCACTTTGTGGCTAATATCTTTGGAATTACTTGGCTCTGACGGCTATTTGACAATACTACAAATAGCCTAGTACTGGAGTGGGAAAGATGCACAATCCTGGCGCTCTGGGTCTTACATCACCACACCAGAGATACAGCTCAGCAGGTTGCTCAGAGCTGCACAAAACAATCCTTTTTTCTTCCTTATAAAATGAACTAATTCCACAGAGATCTAAAGGTAGGGAGTATTTCATAGAAGTCTAGAAGTAGTACAACTTAAAAATACAAGTAAGAGACCCACTGTGTCTACAGCCGTTTCTCTGACTACACCTGTACCACAGGCCCAGTCCTCACTGCTGCTCTCGGCTGCACAGCTAAGTTCTTTTAAGGAAAAAGGGAAATATAGAGTCCTCAGCTACATATACTCTGTAGGCAAAGAGCAACCTAAAGTGTTATTTTTATACACAGAGAAAGTGTCTCCTGTTGTCTTTCAGTGGGAGCATTTATAGAGGACAGAAACGCTTTTTGCTCTAACTAGCTGCCCTGGAGATTTCTACCATTCTGCCAATTGTGGCTGAAATCCACAAAGAGTCTCCAAAGTTATTTGAAAGACAGAGGACAGGCATAAAGACCTAAGTACAACTTCCTGAGAAAGAAAAAAAAAAAATGGAGAACAGAAACAAAATCTTATAGCAAGAGGTAGATTTATCGAGCTTGAGCTTTCACTGAAAATCAACAAAGTTTAGACCTAAAGAGCTTTCTGGATCTGCCCCTGGATTTCTAGACACACACAGTACAATGCCACAGCTCAGAGGATGCTGCAGTACCTGTCTGCGACATCCATATCGCCTTCGATTTTGTTCAGTCCTCTCATGATGTTATCAAACTGCTCGCCCTGGTAATGCAGCACTTTCGCCGTGTCCTCCAGCCGTTTCTGCGAACCTGCCAACAAGCCAGTCAGTTCCTTCCCTTTCGTGGACTGCAGAGCCCCAGCTTCTGCTCCTGTGCCTTGGTTCGACAGCAACTGCTCCCTCCAGAAGTGCTCAAGGATGTTGAACACCACATTTCTGTTCGGTTGCAGAGAACTGAACCAGTGCTTGGTATTCTTCTCCAAGATGGTGAGGGAGCTGAAGATTAAATTTGAAGATTCTTTCTTGATCTCACTGATACCAGAAAGATGGAAGTTGACCAAAAGTTCACCAGTTTTGTCAGCTGTAAATTTGATAGCAACAGGAGTCAGGGAGAGTCTGCCAGAGACCCATTGCTTGTTGGTATCCAAATAGTACGAACAAGGCCAGCTATGGATACAGATATCTTCGTTCATCAGCTCGTCGTTCAGATCCTCTTCTGCAAGAGCAACACTCTCAAAGCCAGAGGCAGAAACTAGAATAAGAGACAGAAAAAATATGTAAGAAGTGATTCTTCTCAGTATATAACAGCTGAAGTTATAAACATGCTGCTCATAAATAACTACTCAAGTCTATAGATAGCTTCCTGTGTTCTCCTGGTATCCTTTCAGGTGTCCATGCAAGACAGGCACAGCAACAGCTGGAAGAGAATTACGAAATTTGGCAAACATCCCTAGCCATGTGAATATCTATGTCAGAGAAGACCGGCCCTTTCAAAACAGGACTGTTGGTGATATCGCTGTCTCCATAACAGCACTGCTCCCCTTGCTATCATCTCATATTTCAGCATACAATTTAAAAAGACACATTTACAAATTACTGTTGAATTAACAGTGGACATTTAATATCTGTTGTGTCATGAGTGTTTTGGACAGGGGAGGCTCGTTATAATTAAATTAATCCAAGTGTCAATATTCATCTGTTTATATATCTAGGCGGAAGGGAAGCTACAAAAAAACAGGTATCAGCACTCAGACGTGTTATAAATACAATCCAAAATGTTTGGACAAGATATTCAACAGCATGAGTGAAACTAAAATCCCCCACTGACCAGAACACATACTTATTGAAACAGAGAACTAATTTATAAATGGAATAATATTCTTCAGAAACCACAGTCCTCTCGAATCTTCACGCTTCGTCTCGGAAAAAAAAAATATATATATATAAATCTCAAGTGACTACTAAAGCGTCTGGTTTCAATGATCATATTGGTTTTACAGATACCACAGAACTGACACTTCAGCTCAGCATGAAGAAACATAACACAGAGGGCAGTGATGATTCCACTACACCTCTCTAACAGCACATGCTTTGCTGGGAGCTTATGATGTCATTTGCTGACACAACACTAATCCCATCAGACTTACTCACTATCACCTGGAATCCCAGTAAGAAAACACAGCAACGTCACATGCCCCAGGCCTGCCTTGCTTACATCAAAACAATCCCAAATTTGGAACTGTAACTTAAATGAAACGCATCTAGGTCTGTGTCTCTTCCCACGCTCCTCAGGAGGCTTCTTGAATCCAAGGCCAGGTTGCTTCTTGGAACATTTCCTTCATAATCCTAGAGTATTCAGCAGGAACATTAAAGAGCAATTACATTCCACAACTTCCTTGTGAACAGCTATTAAGTAATAGTAATTCTATTACTCAAACATTATCTTCTGAACGCCGTTGATGGTTCACAATTTATGGATCAATGCTATAACATTATCTCAAGGTGTTCTGCTACTTATACGGCATAATAAATGATCCCCAGCACAAAAACTCAGTCCAACTGATACAGACAAATTATAGTGACACCAATAACTCTGACTTCAGTATGATCTATTCCATTAATTAAAGGCCTTGGAATGCTAAATAATAGAATAATAAAAAAAAAAAAAAAAAAAAAAAAGGAAAAAAAGCTATTGATGCTTTCTCAAGTAGCAGTTTTGCAAACAACTTAACTCACACTCTGAAGATCTCCTAGTGCTCTCCGACTGCTACGTCATTACTGAGCTCTGAAGTTTGCACATTCACATATAACCCTTAAACAGCACTCCCCAACACTGGGTCCATTTCCAAAGACTTGTTTTAATCACAGAAATTTAAAACTTCATCATTATTGAAATAAGAACTACTCATGTTGGGTCATATTCTGTAAAGAAAGACTGCTCACCATATATTGGGCCACCAGAGTTGGAAGGAAATCTAGAGAAATCCAATCTAAAATAGTAGCTGTAGTCAACAAAACAATGACAAGACAAGCTCTAGCAAATATTTTAATGCAATGACGTTAGATCAGACAAATTTGCTGAAGACGACACATTTTTTCCCCCACTTTGGGCTTTGCAAGCAGCCGATCGCAACATTTGTTTAAAGGTTATGTGAAAACAAATTCACAGAAAATCAGGCAGAAAAAAAGAAAAAAAAAAAACAAAAAAAAACCCAACTTTTTAACAGCCAAGTGTGACTGTAAAGAAAGAAATATTAGCACTGGGATTCCAGAACTGCATTAAGCAGAAAGGGGACTTTTGCAGGATATTTGTAGGTGGGAAAAGCTTCTAATAGCGATGCACAGTTGTGTGTGTATGATAGCATACTTTGTTACTATCACCAATAATCGCATCAATTTAAGTAACAAAAATTAGATTATTATTACATTTAAGAGCAGGGACAATTAATTTTTTTTATTAAAATATAACAATAATGTTAAAGTTTATCATCAACAAGTTGTTTCCTGCTTAAGCAAGGAGGTTGCACTAGATCTCTAGATGTCCCTACCAGCCTCAACCATTCTGTGACTCTGTGATTCTTTGGGTTACAAACTGTAATTTTACATTAGGTTTAACTACTAAAAGCTGTGACTTCCAGACAGCTGTAATCTTTTCAGTTCTGGGAGATATCTTCATAAACTAGCAACATCAACCTCCTCGCCAATAGTAAATATCCAAAAGTTTGAGTGTGGCAGCCATTCAGCAAGAATGTATGTTTTACAATACACAGCAATACAATTCAACAATCTGTATGTTTTAAAACCCTATACATACCAATACACCACATTCAGCCTCTCCCTCAGTAGTACTGCTAACCATGATATGAAAGCAATCGGACATAAAGACCGATTCAAACACAATCTTGTGTTTGGCCGATTCAAACACAAAAATCTTGTGTTGAACCCTCAAGCTCCTCATATCCTAAATATATCGTAAAAGCAAAATAATTTTTCTGAAGGAGTCTCCACCAAATCCATAAAAAACCACCAGCAGTCCCCTATCCAAAGAGGGTATCAGATTCAGTAAAGCAGTCATGACACAACTCATATCAAGTAGCCAACATCATTTTTTGGCTTGTCCAACACAACTTTGGTATTTGTACCAGTTTCTGAAAGCCTCATATCCATACTTTGCTCACAACAGGTTATGGTGCCAAGGATTTATAAACTATGATGAAACAGAAAGATTATATGTCTTGCACAAGATTACAAGGGAAAGCTGGAACCAAACACAGGCTTTCCAGTACTCACTGCTGGGACAGAACCAGCAGAATGTAATGTCATCTCAAAAACAACTCCTAGACCTTATTAACAAAAATATTAACTTCCAAACGCAGCTTGACTATGGAGGGAAGAATTTTAAACAAACAAGTAACTCAAATTTTGTTAAATCTCAGCCTGAAGTCTGTTTTCAAACGCCCATAGTTCCAGAAAGACACAACCAGCACCCTATCAAGAGCACGCTTCCTATGAAGCCTCCTCTCTACCATTAAGGCTCTTAAATAGTAATATCTGGTATCTTTCACAATTGAGCCATACCAACACCTTCCTAACCATAATGCAGTTTTCTTACCTCCATCCACAGGCACTCTGTTCTCAGGCAGCCTTTCAGAGGCTGAGATCTTTACAGAACTGTCCATCTACAAGCAAACTTGTATTTCTCCCTCTTCAAAGTGCAAAAGACAGGGTACAAAATTGCAGCTGAAGTAAAAATCCCAGTATGTTCGTTACCAAAAAAAAAAGAATATACATAAAGGCTAGAGAAGCATGTTTAATCCTAGACATAAGAACACGTCCTCTCACGCCAGCAGACTAAAAGCAGTCCTCACTCCACCTGGGTATATATATGTGCATGCCTTGGGTCATACGACTTTTGACTCACCTGAGAGCTCTGAGGACTGACAGTCACCTTCTTTTTGTGCCTGGGGCCAGGATTTTCCAGCAAAGAACTATTTTATAATTAAATCAACACATTGTTCCACCACTTATTTTCCAATACGTAATGAAGCTTGAACTGCTACAGCATTTACACAACTCTTTTTTTTCCCTTTCTCACAGAGGAAACGTGAACATTGCATAAATGTAAAATCTCATGGGAGAAACAAATATGATTTTATTCAGGGATAAAAATAAGTCAACAATGCTACAGAACACAAGCTATTGTTTAAAAGCATTCAGTAATATACTATAATTTGAAACAAGACTTCAAGTAGCCCAAATAAAACAGAAAAATTGACCAAAGCAAAACCAAAAACAACTTCAGAAGGTTATGAAGGTTTTCTGTTGTTGTTATCTGGAAAATGTCATTAAATATATTTCTCAACCATGACATTCACACCGTGTTGCTTAAATTTCTGAAAAGGTACTAAGCTGTGTTTATATTTTTTGAACTGCTAAAACCACTTTTACCCTATCACTTTGGGAATCCTATTCTCCTTGAGTCAATCGTAAAGAAACTTGTTTTTCTTATCTACTGGTAATGTGCATTGCTTTAACCCTTGCTTCTAATTCTTCCATACGTGATAGGGCAGAACCTACATACCAAGAACAACTTACTATACTCAGTCTATGTAAAAAAAGGCAGAGTTATCATTACCACCAACTTCATCACTGACATGAACAGTAAATTACTTGCTAAACATCAAATAATCCAGGTACTATCCTTCAAAATCAGAGGAATTTTTTTTCCTTATATTTTCTGAACTTGAACACTCACATTTCAGAAACCCTGAACTACAGACTTTCTGACAGTTAACACTGTTGAATTAGGATAAAGAATTATGACTTGAAATTCAGGACTTCTCCCTAATTCCCTCGGTAATAGTTTTGACCTCATCACTTGTAGTTGAGCATTATATGGGTCCTCTTTCTGTTCCTCCCAAAACATGGCTGGGAATGCCTTGTATGACAAGATGTGACATATTCAGGGTTTTGTAAAACACTGACAAAGCGTCACCTAGAATAGCACACACCTGCATTTAAGAAGAAAAAATAAAGAGCTCAACAAATGGACGTAAACAAGGATTGTTGGGAAAATCTAGAAGTACAAAGTACAGCTAAAAGGAACACAGCTTATTTAACTTAGCAAAACAAAAAGTCATAGGTGGATAGGAGAGGGACTGATAGCTGAAAAGGCAATATAGAAAGGAAAGAAGGACTAGGTAGGCAGGAAAATAAAAAAAGGCTTTAAAGAATTTATAGTCACAAACTTACTAAACTTCACAGCATTACAATCCTTAAACTCACGCATACAGTGGAAGAGGCTGGAAGACCTAGTATTTTCATCATGAATTCATTCAGATTTGCTATAGAAATATGATTTTGTCTACATGTTTGCTTATAGTCCTGCTGGCGTAGATATTCTCTCCTGATCTGGGTAACCAAACACGGGATATTTTGTGCACCTCCCACTGTAATTTGTGACTCACCTCTTTTTTTAGAGCCAAACCAAATTTGAATGGAGCATCATAGACAGTTATACACAGAAGTACAAAGCAAAAACTAGGATTAGAAGCAAGAAGATGCGGATTATATTTCCGGCTGTGTCACCACATTATATAAATTCTTTCGCTAATATACAACTCCATCGCTGCTTCTATAAAAAGGAGATGACTCATGCTCTCTTGTGAAGTGCTTTGAGATCATTTAATGAAACTAAGTATTAGTAAGTGCCCCAGGTGCGAGAAGATGCATCTACGTATGTGGCTCGAGTGCTGTGACACCTCGCACACAGAAAATGGTCCCTTTGCAATGTGGTTACCTCAGAGCCTCCAGAACCCAGTCACAGATTTGTCTGTCCCTGTTAATTATCCGCACAACATCCCACGCTTGCTTTCTGCATATGTTTCTGATGCACTGGTGTTTACTTTTCGTTCTCTGAGTTTTCCTCGGGATCAGTATCTTTGCCTGTTTATTCTGAAATGTTACTGTCTGGTAAATAAAGAGTTTAAAACACATTGAGCCCAACAGCCTCCATCACAGAAATATTTATAAAGCCGGACAAATGATATCTCCTTCCTTTTCACCAAGGATTTAATGTGATGCCCCACCAGGCTTCTAATGTCAGGATTCTCCAAGAAACTCTACAAGAATTACTGAGGAGTGACACACCAAAACAAGCAGCAAGAGAGGATTCACAGTATTTCTTTACTATGGCACACAGAGAGATTCAACGTCCTTAATACAAAAAAAAAAAAAAAAAAAAAAAAAGTCCACACTCAAAAAGAAATTAAGGAAAATTTAAATCTATTGGCCTATTCTCTCCCAGTATCAGAGAAAACTCCAGACTTAAGAATTCTTTCACTTGCCCTTCTGAGGCATGGAGCAGAGCAGAACAACACAAAGCAGCAGGACAGGAACAACTAAGTTTTAGGAGGATCTTGAATAGCATTGTCTCAAGTCCCACTCTTTAACCCACACCAGCATCCAAGCTAAACCTCATCAGCCTTATGACCCAGTCTAAACAACCGCTCCAACCCCACTCACACACATCTACACTCCCCAAACTTTGCTCCTCTCTCCCCATGGTGTCCACCTCATGTCAAGGATGAGTCCTCCTCTGTCCTCCTACAATTCCCTCCTCTCTCTCTTCCCCCAGACTATCTCCATTTTTACTGTTCCTTTTCTCAACCCAAGCTGAAACAAACACCTTCCACCATGACCTTTCCATCCCATTCTATTCTATAATCCCCAACATTTCCCAATGCTGGACGAGCTCCCTGCCCGTCCCAACTCCTTCCACAGGCCTAGGTGAACTCTCCCTAAACCTCCTCTTCTCCACTTCTAGGCCAGACCCCATCCCAGCCCCCATTTCTTCCCCTCCTACAGCTCTTCCCTTACCTTGCTCAGATGCCTACTCTCCACCTCTGCCCTTCCTCTCTCCTACTCTTACCTTGGATACTCCAGCCCCCTTCCTCACAGCTCCCCCACACCCTACTCCTTCCCCCAGACCATCTCTCATCTTCAGCCCTTTCCCAAAACCAGGCCACAACTCCCTCTCACATCCACGTCCAGGTACTACCCCATCTCCCATCCTCCCTCAAGCCTAAACTCAGCTTGTTCCACCCTCACCTCTTCCTCCAGGTCTACTCCAGACATCAGTAATATCATTATATCGAGTTAATAATACATAGCGTCATTAATATCGTGTACAGATCAAAATCCTCATCTCTGAGAGCCTGAGAAAGACCCTCCTCACCTCCACCTCCCCCAAAACGAGACCGGACCTCCCCAACCTCCACCTCCTGCAACCCAGACCAGAACCGTCCCGTTCCTTCACCCTTATCCTTATCTTTACCCTTATCTTTATCCCTTATCACCCGTCCCGGCCCGGGCCTCACCGGCCTCCCGGCGCAGCAGCCTCCACCCGCACCGCCGCCCCGCGCCTGCGCCCGCCGCGCGCTCCTATTGGCCGAGCCGCCGCCGCCCGGTCCGTCCCCTTCTCTCCCCGCCGGCATCCCTGCCCGCCGCGCGCTTAGGTTCCGGATTCCGCCGTGGCCTCCTGCTGCTTCCATCTTCCACGACTCACCCCGAGGTCCGTCCTCGCGCCGAGGGGCTGTTAAGGGGTGAGTATCGGCCGCCGTTCTGCCGTGTCCCCTCCCGCGGGACGCGGCTGGCGGCGGTAGCCGAGAGAGGAGGTGTGTGCACCGCCTAATGGCGTCCGTGCCCGGAGCGGGGTGCGGCGGCGGCGCCTCAGGGCGGCCCCGTCCCCGGCGGCGGCTCCCGCGGCCCCCGGCGCCTCCTCGGACCCCCCTCGGACCCCGCTCTCCATCCCCGTCCCCGTCCCGCTCCGTCCCGCCCCCCCGCGCCGCCCTCCCCACCGCCGATTTTTAGGAATTTTACCCCATTAGTTGCTGGTTTTTTACCAATTTTGCCCTTTTATTTAGTCGTTTTGTGTGTAGGAACTGCCTGCCCGGTACAGAACACACATATATGTACACACATATGCACACACGTACACATACGTCTCTGTATGTTTGTATATGTGCACATACACACTATCCAGATAAATGTTTACAGATAACATATATACCTATGTGTATATAGATAGGACATATATACGTATGTGTATGGAGTAATATATATTTCATCCAGTTGTATCAAATGTGTGTTTACATATACATACATGTTCATTCAATGAACGTACATATACAATTTTCATACACGAGCACACTATGTTCATGCATATATTATGAACATATTTAAATACGTTTGCATGTTCATAATATATGTGTGAACATACAACCTACGTACAACGTGTGAAGGTAAACCCAGATTTGGTGTATAGAGGTAGATATACTCATTTTTAGTATATTTAGTATATGTTTGTAAATGATATATGTGTGTATATGACATATACACACATATATATATGTGTGTCTATATACACACAAATGATCATGTGTGTATATAGACATGTATGTCTGTTTATATATGCAAACACCTGTGTGTATATATACACAGGTGTGTATATACACATATATATGCACATATATATATATGCACATGCATGTGTGTGTATATAAACGTAGATGTTTAATACATACTTCTCTGTGTGTGTATACATATATAAACGCACACAGATATACACACATAAACCTTATTTTCTCTCCCCACAAAGGGGTGACTCTCAACGCGATCTCTGGGCTGCTGCGGTTTCCTAGAGGGATAAATATCTTGTGGCATTTTTACTGACTCTTTCTCATTTCTCAATTAATTCATTTGGCAGGGACACCCCCTGACCCTGATGTCTGTGGCGTTTCAGGAAGGCTCAGCCTTGCTGCAGAGCGTGGGGAGGAAGAGCAGCATCTTCACCCCGCGCGTGTGACCTTGTTCATCACCGCCACCGCGACACATGGAGGATCCTCATTAGCCCCACACAGTGGGACATTCCTTTGCCACCTTCTGTTTTGCCGTTGGACATTTATATTTTTCCCTGAGTTTTCACAGATGCAGAGAATCAAATCACATTTTTAATTTTTTTTTTTTTTTTTTTTTGGTCAATCCTGTCTTGGCCAAGCCAGGAAAGGTACCGGCCTGAATGGACAGGGCAACATTTGCCTGTTCCACTGCCTTTTTTCGTGACTACAGCAGTTCATCTCACACTGCATTCTGCCTCCCAACAGGACACGTTGACTTTATTGAAAAGGTAGACTCATTCAGTTACTCAGACTTTTTCCGGGATTATTTGATTCCCAACCATCCCTGTATTTTCTCAGCTAAATTCACAGAAGGCTGGGGCAGCAGGAGAAACTGGGTCACTTGGGATGGGAAGCCTAACTTTGATTATCTGTTGCAGAAGTTTGGTAAGTTGTGACTTTTTTTAATACTCAACTTAAACATGTTCACTAAATGCAAGTGACCTTTTTTTGTAGCATAGGAATTGAAGCACTAGTGAAAACCAAGTAATTTTTCCATGCTTTTTTTTTTTTAATTTAATGCATTCATTCTCTATACTTATGCATACTTTTGTTTCACTTTGATTTTAATCTTGAGTTTATTTTGATAATAAAACTATAATGTAATGTAAGCATACCAGTTTATGTGCCTGCTTAATTTAATCTAAAGGAGCAATCCTAGAGACCAAAAATATTGAATGGGCAAAGGGGAAAGTATTCTGCAGTTACAGTGAAATATCTCAGAGTATGACTTTAGACTGTAAACTATTAGGAATTTCAGAGGAATCAATACCCAGTTCCAAATATGGCTTGATAAAAAGAAATTGCAGGTCACAAAAATGACTGTTCTGAGTCATGGCCTCCTAGAATGGAGTTGTCAGGAGTGAGAGCTGGGCTAGGTATTGTTGCCATATGTATTTGTACTGTACTTAGCATGATACTGGTAGATATTAAAAGCTGTTACAATGCTTAAGGTTAAAGACATTCGTTTTCAGCACCAATTGTTCTGTTCCCACATGAACTCAAAAAGTTTCTCTTTCAGGAGAGGCGGTAGTACCAGTTGCCAACTGTGATGTCAGGGAGTACAATTCTAACCCAAAGGAGCAGATCCCCTTCAAGGAGTACATAAATTACTGGAAAGAGTATATTAGAAATGACTACCGATCATCTCGAGGGTGCCTTTACCTGAAGGACTGGCACCTAAGCAGGTAAGGGAGCTCTCTGGAGCATTCCCCACACCTGCCTAGGGTTTTTATCTCTTTCCATTCATTTCTCTTGTGTAAACCTGTCTTGCTCCTAATCTCCCTTTTCAGCCCTTGCTGTGAAACTGTTGGTTTTCACTTAAAATAGTGGAACTAAGTCAGTCACCATCTCCCTCTTTGTCTGTTTTTCTATATATCCGTCCTGTGCCCGCTATAAACAGACTGTCCATGTGCCTTAGGGGCAGTGTGTGATGTGGGAGGAGGTTAGGCATTTTACAAAGTCTTGCAGCTCATCCTCCCTCCTAACGTGCACTCCTCCAGCCTGTCATCCAGTTGGCCAACCAGCCTTGCAGATGTCTGCTCTAAATAAAATGGCTTCATCAGGGACTGTCTTTGCCAAGATCAAACTCCCAAAGAGTTCTTAAGCTTCACAGCTTTCCTAGGAGAGGGAAAAGCACCATTACATACATTTTGCATGTTTAGGCAGAAAACACAAAGAACATGACTAGCTACCATGAGTGGTATGCTATAGACTCGATTGGTCTCTGCTTCTGGGCTTGGGGAAACAAACACAAAATAAACAATATAAACACAAAATAGTGCTTTTTTTTTTCCTTTTTCTGAGACCTCTTTTCCAACACGTTATCTTTTTAAGAGCTTTCCCAGAGCAAGATGTTTACACAACTCCTGTGTATTTCACATCTGACTGGCTGAACGAATACTGGGATGCCATAGGCGTGGATGATTACCGGTTTGTCTACATGGGACCTAAAGGTTCATGGTAAGGCAGCTTGGTTTCTGTCCTCCTTGCATGCTCTTTTTTTAAGATGAATACTGTTGGGGATCATCACGTTGTATTTCAGGATAGCATCAGGCTGCAGAGATGGCATGGCCATGCTGTATGGTGCTATACCTGAACCCAGAAAACCTTTTTTTTTCTTAGCAGCTCATTTGTTTCTGTGTATGAGCTGTCTTTCTGTGATCAATTAAAGGGGTTTATTTGTTTGTTTTGGCATACAGTTTTACTGTTCTTGAACTGTGGTGAGACATCTGCACACAGAATATGCAAAAAGTGTCACCTAGCTCTGATACTAGAGCAGTAAAGCCTTGAGGGAGGTCATCAGCCTCTTCTGATCCATGGAACCATCAGAAGCCTGGGAGGGACACTGATCAGTTAGTCAAATATTTGGCAGTTGGAAAACTAAATCTGATGTGTGATAAAGTTGCATTAACAGGATTCCAATCAATTCACACTATAGAATCTTCCACCATTGAAATATCTATGAGAGATTCAAAAGTAAGTGATAGAGAAGCAGAGTGGGTGTAAAACACTGCAAAATTGTATAGATAGGGTGACCTTTTAAAATCTTCAAACAGTAAAAATTAAATGAAGATGACCACTCTTTGGGTTCATATTTGCCTGCATAGTAAAGGTTGATTTCTCTGTCTGTATGAAGCCAGTAGTTTTTTTCACATAAATTTCTTTATGAGCTCTTGGCACTGTCTTTAGTTAAACCTTTGAATTGTCCCACAGGACTCCATTCCACGCTGATGTCTTCCGTTCCTATAGCTGGTCGGCCAATATATGTGGGAGAAAGAAGTGGTTGCTCTACCCCCCTGGACAGGAGGAGAACCTCAAAGATCGCCAGGGCAACTTGCCCTTCGATGTGACTGCACCCAGTCTTCAGGACAGCAGTGTTTACCCTCGCTATACCCAAAGCCAACCCCCTGTTGAAATATTACAGGAAGCAGGGGAAATTGTCTTCATCCCCAGCGGATGGCATCATCAGGTTTACAATCTGGTAAGATACCTCATGCCAAACTTTTTGGAACACAGAGAGAGAATGAGGCTGTAGGCTTGAATGAGATCAAACCTGTATTGCTGCAGCATATTGTGAGTGCTGAAAGTCCAACTGAGCTGAAGAGACAAATTGTTATAGGAAAGATCTGTGTTGGCAGTTCAACCTGATGACCAAAAAAAAAAGCTTGAACTCAATAGTTCCCCAGATCATTGACCATTAGAAGCCAGGAGCATGTACAGCTGGAAGGAGCTACCTGCACCCTCTTTTCTTAGTTTTCTTATGAGGTGCTTTTGGTCACTGAGACATAGGATGTTGGACCAGATGGAAGTGTGCTTGGCTGTTAATGTCAGTTTCTACTTATAAATTGTAGTTGACTGATAAAAATACTAACAAAACAATTTGTGATTACAATCCTGTTCTTGCCCTCCATTGTCTTCTCTCATTGTTGCCCTCCACATCCCCCCCACCCCCTAAAATGTGCTCAGACAAAGGAGCTAGAGACATTTGTCATTTTGCAGTTTTAGACACTAAAAAGAGCCAACTTTTCAGCATAATATTGATGCTGGCCCCCAGAGGAACATTCTACTTGCTGGGGAATATGATTTTACTTCTTTGCAGGAACAGTGAATTGACAGTTGGTCTCTTACGCTTTCCTAAGTAGAGCTTAATAACTGTTTCAACTTTCTTTCTTCAGGAGGATACCATTTCCATTAACCACAACTGGGTGAACGGCTGCAATGTGGCCATAATGTGGTGCTTCCTGCAGGATGAGTTAGCAGCTGTCCAGCGAGAAATCAATGAATGGAAGGACCCTATGGATGACTGGCACCTACAATGCCAGGTATAACAGGCGGTCAGAGAGCCAACATCATATTATTTAGAGGATCTTGCATTCTGGGGATGCAATGCACCACCTTATTAGAGCTTTAAGACATTCAAGTCCTTAACTTCTTACCTGGAATTAGTGCGCATTTCTGAATGAATCAGAAACCGATTACAATTTCATTTCTTTAGAATTCTTTAGATAATGGAAGGCTTGTGTCAGTACATATTTCTTATGTCAAGGAGGTTAGGATGTTGGCTGGAAGGTGACACGGATATTTCTCAATCATTGAGGATAGCTTTAGCATAAGGATCAATCACTTATGTAGAATCTATGTTCTGTTGCAAGGTACTGTTTTCAAAAGGCATAGCTAAATTGAGCAGTGTTGTATCTTGTATGCCCCCAAGCACTTAAGTGTGAAGCAAATATAAAATTTATATGGAGGCTGTCCAAAAATAGATTCAAAACAGCAGCCACTTGGTAGTACAAAAAACAGTAGTGCTTTGAGCGCTAGTGAAGTTTCTAGTAAGACAAAAAATATTGATGCTATTAGTCATTAAGGAGTTATAAAAAAGTTGAAGTTGATTAAGCTTAGTTACTTATGAATCTAGATAATAACTAGCTTAATAGTTTTTTTAATTCTTAGAGTAAATAAAAACGAATTGCTGGAATTGCTTCTGTTTCAAAGCAGCTTTTTTTTTCCCCCTTTTTTTTCCCTTTAGTTGATCATGAAGTCTTGCACGGGTATAGACTATAAAGAATTCTACAACTTCCTCAAAGTCATCGCCGAGAACAGGATTTCTATCTTGGAAAAAGGCCTCGATGATGAAGCTTTAGCAAAGAACACTCCAAAAGCTGCCATTTCCACCTTGGGCATGCTCCACGCAGTGTTTGATTTAAAGAGGACTGTGAAGGTGTTAACATCTTTGAGTGCTAACGAAGATTTCAAGAAACTAGACCTGACGTCACTTTCTCCACCACCCGAAGCATTGCTCCACCACTTGAAAGCAGCAATAGATACAGCACTACTCTAACTTCCTATTTATTCAGTTCTTTGTAAAATGAACCTTTTACAAAAGAAGTGGTTCTAGAAGAATGACTCCTACCTGTTTAACAGCAGTTACAATTTAAGTGCAAAGAGCCTTACTATAGCATGGGGAGAGAGTACATTCGTAAAAAGATTAAATACTTTGTAAATTGCTTACAGTTGAGTATCTAGAATTATAGCTCATAAAGAAAAAAAGAGAAGGAAAAACCCATGTTGCTGATGTTAGGTCTGATAAATTGAGCCCTGCTAGTTGGAACGTATTCAGTGAATGAAAACTCCCTGTGGAATAAGCTTGGGTCTGGCAGGGCTCGGCCCCAAAACTACAGCAGTCTGCACCATAATTCCCTGTTTCTGAAAGCATCCGACCTGTACTGCAGGCTCCAGCACATAATCTCTGCCCTGTCCTGTCACAGCCTCACTGTTTTAAAATCTGTCCTGCTTCATGGAGTAGCTTAGACCTTTTTCACCTTAGAGGATGGCTGTTAGCTCTTGTGGAGTCTTCAACTGTAGCTTAGATATGCAGGAGGTCTCTAATGGTTTCCTGTATAGTGGCACCGCTCTACAGCTGAATCTCTCTGATAGCCTCAAGTAGGATGAAGGACTGAAGCTTGACAGGATTAGTTTTAACATACCAGGAAGGCAGAATCGTGATTAGAAATCTACCACTAATAATTTTACTATGTGATCCACCCAGGTACCAGAGGAGAAGCATGAATGTACTCTCTCCTTGCTATATGTTATTTCAAGGCACAGTATTTTCAAGAAGCAGAGACTTGATTAATCAGGGAAGCTAGCACATAGTCTCGTATTATCTAGTAAAAGAAAAAGCCATGCTTTAAACACACACCAAATAGCACTACTGCATGGTTAACAGAGCACAATTTAGAACCTGAATACTACCCTTGGGCTGAAAAGGGAAAACATTTCCAGGGAACTATCCCTCTTGCTGTTGCAGGGTGGCAAGAAAGCCCAAAGCACAAATGGCTGCATACTGTTAACACAGTTACCCCTTAGGGCTCACTTGAATTATTGATCCCAAACTTCCTCACCTCTCAACCAGATGACCAGTAAAAGCAACCTTGTGTTTAGAAAGTGCAGTATTTGAAGTATTTAGTAGACTGGAAAAAAATGCATTGTTTTTCTAGATAATCCTGTGGAGTTTTATACAGTGCATGCATTTTGCATGTCATTTTTGTAGGTATTTATCATTGCAAATAGGAAATGGTACCTGAATTGAAAAAAAAAAATCAATACTCAGGGCATGGAAGAACGGAGTACAAAGAAAACATTTTTAACAGCTCTGACTATGTCTCAGTGACTCAACCTTCTGGCAAGGTGTTCCTTTGGACTGGAAAATAACCAGTTTTAAGCACTTCTGAAACTGCATGTTCACAGCTGCCACTTGTGGCTGTTTACATTCTCGAAGAGGCAGCTGGAGCATTTTTCTTCCTTACAAGAATAAGATGATATTTCATAAGATGTTTTACGAGGAACAGTAACAAAGGTTAAAGCATACAATCAGGGTACTTGTAGTAAAGCATTTTTTTTTTTTTTTTTTTTTTTTTTTTGGTCTTATATTCCACAGTCTCACTGCATGCT
>JAVCKT010010906.1:12552-25051 GCA_032273925.1 Rhynchotus rufescens
AGGTGTTACTCTGAAACAGGTAAGTATAATGTTCAGGGAAATTAATAGAAATTGCGGTAAGAAATAGCATTAACAGACACTTAGATAAATATGATCTACTGGGGAACAGTCAAGTTGGCTTTTTATATGGAGTACTTGACTCAACAACCACTGTGGGGTTTTTTTGTTGTTTTTTTTTAAGTTGTCGTTAAGTATGTGGTAAAGGCAATCCAGTTTATTGTCAGGATTGACAGATGGCCTTCTCAAAATGTTTTAAGGAAATTAAGTAACTGTGTGGTTGCTGCCTATGCAGTTCCTTGTATGGATTGACAGTTGATTAAAAGGCAGAAACCAAGGGACAGGGGTTATTAGTCATTCCACAAACTATTGGGATCAGTGGAACAAACTATTGGAATCTGAGCTGGGATGGTATTCCAGAAGTTTGTAAATGACCTGGAAAAGGGAATGAATATAGATGTGCCCAAGCCCGTTGATGTTATTAATATTAACCTAGCAATGGTAAAGACAAACTAGAAAACAATCTGCAAAATCAACTTTTAAGAGTCAGTGCCTGCGCAATGAAATGGCAGATGAAATGCAATGTACATAGTTACAAAGTGAGAATCACAGAAAAAAAAAAAATAGTGCAAATTTCAGACAAAAAATGAAGGCATTTTGTTGACTGTATATTATTCAGGGGTTAGGGTATATATATGAAAAAATAATGCTGTGCTAATTAATAGTAGAAAAGATAAGTGAAGTGTTTGTCTAGAAAGAATAGAGAACAAACAGAAAAAATCAATATGCTAATGTATACATGCATTTTGCACCCACATCTGGAATATTGTGCAGTCTGATTCCCCCATTTCACAATCACAGAATCCTGTAGGCTGGACAGGGCCTTCGGAAGGTATCTAGTCCAATCTCCTGCTCGAAGTTGGTCCAGTTAGAGTGGATTGCTCAGACCATTTTCAGTTGAGCTCTGAATCTGTGCAAAGATGGAGACACCGCAACCTGTCTGAGCAATCTGTTCCAGTGCTTAATCATCTTCATTCTTCTTTTTCTTTTATGGAGTCAGAAGTTTTCATATTCCATCTTGTGTCTGTTGCTTGCCTCTCATACTCCCATTATGCACCTTTGAGAAGATTCTGTCTTATTTACACCCCCCAGTTGGATAGTATTAGACAATAATTTGGTCTTCCTGAGCCTTCTCATCTTAAGGCTCAGCAAATCCAGTTCCCTCAATCTCTCCTCATACATCTTGTACTCAACTGAAGAGACTCCAAGAATAGCAAAGAAGTGGACCTCAACATTATTTTAAAAGTAATTCTGTCTCTGTTGGTCACTAAATGTGAAACAGTGCTGCCACCAGCATCTTTCATAAGCTGCATATAATGTAATGCTAACAAAAATGGGAAATATTTCACTCTTCAACTGTGAATGGAGGGCGATTCCATTGTTGTTGGTAGTGAAGATACATGGGAAGAATCCCACAGGTAGTTTGTTTTCCTGTATGAGAAAACAACCTACACCACTGAGGTTGAAGCTGCAGTAGATGATGGGCTGCCAAAAGCCAGGATGCTCTAAAGTGGTGAAAGAGAAAAATAACATTTCTGAACTGCTACACCCTAAGGTCAAAACAGAAGGGACAGAGTGAAATGAAGGAGTTATAATATGAGAAGTTCACTAGCAAAGGTGGTTGAGGTTGACGGCTACCTGGGAACAAAGCAATAATAACTTCCTGACAGGAAATCTCAGTAGCTGCCTGACTTCTCAGGTATACCATGCTTTCAGGTTCTGATTCATGTACCTGAGTGAGATTTGAGCAACTTTTCAGATTTCTGCCAAGCTAGATACTTCTAAACATATTCTAGATATATTTGATTAACTAGATTGGAAAAAAATCTTGTTAAAATTTTATGAGTTTCTGTTTCCTGTGATCATTACAAGATGCGACAGCTTTACAAGAGCACACCTGAAGAGGAGAAAATTACAGTGCCTTTTCTTCCTTTTACTTTGTCAAGTAATTTCCTATTAATTCAATGAAAATGAGTAAGTGATCTTGTCATATCAATATCAGAATGTGCGCCTACTTTCTGCCAGTGTTTAAAACAACAATAATAATATGTGTTTGTTGTGTAACGTTGCTTATCATCTTCTTCTAAGATTGTTTTGACGTCCTTCAGTAATTCAAGTTGCAGCTTAGACAGGCAGTAAATATATACTCCAGTAATCAATTTGAGATAAGTATTTGGAGAGAGCTGTACATACTTAAGTGCTGTTAATATATCCTTTAGCCTGCAGGTGTACAGCATAGGAAAAAAAACTAAAGCAGTATAACAGGTGGGAATGCTAAAGACCTCTGGAAGCAGATGAAACTCATGGCTATTCTTCCAAAACATATGGTTTCAACTACTTACTTCTGTTAAATATGATTTGTTTATAGGTTGTCTTGATTTATTATTTATATATTTAGCATGGTTAGAATGTTTGCTGTTGGTTCTGTCATCTGTTATGGATGCAGACAGTCTTTCTATGTCTAGGTGCCAACACTCATTTACTACTACTGCTCTCCACTTATGGCATCTTTGGTTTAGCTTCCAGTTTTTCTTGAGGTCTATTCAAATCCTTCATGCTTATCCTGTGTACCTTGAACAGCTCTTTGAGTAGATGACCTCCTTTTTTGAAGCAGAAAAATTCCATCCCATAACAATTCCTTCAATTTTCTTCCTCAAACTACACATACTCTTCACTTCATGTTTTTTCTCAAAACCTTTTTCTCTTTCTCAGCCATTTAGCTTAATATGAGTAGAACTGAACTTCTGAAAAACTGGGACTGTATATGCTGCAGAAGGTGTCCAGCCACAGGGTCAGCTCCTGTCTTCTCACATACCAGAAGGTTAATTTTGACAACCACCTTCTATGAGATGAATTGTGTGGACATTGGCAAACCTCATTCATAACTTGGAACCAAATAATCCTTGCAAGCATAAATAAATAAAACCTTTTAACTGAAAACTGCTTAGGAAATGTCCTGATACTGCTTTCAACAGTGCACCAATAGAAGGCTGAATCTGTTGGACAGGTAAGCATGAAAGTGATTGACCAAGAGATTAAATTTCTCTGCCAGATGCTCAAAAGGTATTAGGTGCCTAACATCTAAAATATCAGCTATCAAAACCTCTTTTTGAGCTGCCTCTTGAGCAATATAATCTCATATTGCCAGGGTTAGAGCAAGGACAGGAGGATGCGATGAACGTATGTAGTACTAGTTTCTTTCAATTTCTCCAACCTTCCCGAAGCTTTCAGCAAATGGAGAAATGGATTAAAGTGCAAGGCAAACTTAAAAATGGATGGCAGTTCAGAATGTAACTCGGTTTATAAATAGTCACTGTGCATTCCCTATCTATCTGCATTTATTTCAATAAAAATGCAGTGTTAATGTAGCTATTAATGAGAGTGCAAACGACAATATCCTCATTTGCAGCCTGCTTTAACTAACAGTTTTTAGATGCTTATATCTACATGGCTAATCATAAAGGATTTTTTCTCCCAATGATAATGGTTCTGACTGAAAACAACTCTTCTAATGCATAAATCATCATAAGTCCTTAAACGTCTGTGGCATTTTTATCTGTGTGAATCTGAAAGCACTTCCAGAGGGAGAAATTTAGAGTGGAAAAATTACTACCATAGTACTAACTCAGTAAGCATCTCCTATAATAAGTGGCCTATATATGTTTTAGGAATAAATATGTAAGCATTTATTTCTGAGGTGGAATTTCATTGACCTTCATAGTCAAAACAGTTGACACAGTCTGCAGTCACGTAAGAGGTATTGGTGACTTATCTTTGTACATACATGATGGCAATAGAAAGTCACTGATGTTTCCAAGGAATCTGTAAGGCAAATGCTGCACATTAATTATAAAAATGCCTAAACATGTTTTTCCTTTCATCTTTTATCACAGAATCACAGAATGTTTGAGTTTGGAAGGGTCCTCTGGAAATCATCTGGCCCAACTGCCCTGCACAGGCACATTGCATAGGATCACATCAGGCGGGTTTTGAATATCACCTTCCATATTCCTAATGTGTTTCCTCCCACCTTAGAAATAACATTAGAAAAGATGGACTGGAAAACATTACTAATTTTCTCCTAATCTTTCCCATGTACGATTTTACCTGAACTCGATCAATTAACTGAACCGAGTCAGATAACATCTGTGTCTTCCGAGCAGCTAATACTGAACTGACTAATCATGAAAGGCAAGTGCTGGAGGGTCTCTACGAACACGCTGTGGCACTCTCCCAAGCTCCCCGAGCTGCTACCAGATTGAGATGCCATCTACTGGGCACAAATAGGAGGACCTATGTGCCAAACACCTGGGCCTACTGTGCCGGATAGGCATACCCACAGTTAAAATGTCAGACCAGTTTCTAAAGGGTACTGGCTGGCTTCAGCTTCCAGCCATCCCTTTTCCTCTTTCTTCTCTACTGGGCTCTGTGGGAGCTGTTAGTACCTGCACGCCCCAGGAGCAGCGCAGGCCATTGCCCCAACCCAGGGCTCCCAAACCAAGGAGTCCCTGCTCTGTCTGGTGCACGGGTGTAGGGTAAAAGGAAGAGTATGAAGGGGAATGTAGGGCTCAGAGCTCCATGGAAATGAAGCTCAGGATGTGGCTGTAGCAGAGGGTATTAGGAGAAGGGCATTGTAATGGGTTGATAGCACCCATTACAATGGTTGCCCTCCCTCAATTTCTCACAAGAGCCATGATGTCTTTCCTGGGCTACCAGTCTATGATGGTCTTGAGACATTCACAGCCAGCCTGCAAGTTGTTTTCTTCTTCAACTTCAGCTCCAGGCTTTTGCTTTCTAAACTGGATGACTTGGAGATAAAAGGGAAGGTGCATCCATGTCTGGGTGGCATTGTTATGGAGGCAGTGCGCTTCTCCTTATGTACCCCAGATGCATTTGGAGAAGTGTCTCCTACTTGTAATAGGTTGGTTTGCACCTTGGTGTGGTTTGCAATAACAACCCTCATGGGGATAAATTTTTTTATAAGACAAGAGCAGATCATGTTTTCTAATCATCTTCCAATATATCAATACAATATATCAATATATCTCTTGATATATTCTGACATATACTGATCTATTTTGAATCTTTTAAACTGAGGTATCTTTGTATTTGTAATTTGTATTTGTATTGTAAACTGAGGTATTCTCAGTTATTATTTTTAAGAGATGCCCCTGAAATTTCTGCATTTCTGAATGCCATTTTTGAATTATGGATGCCAAACATGTACGAAACACTCTAGTGTCAGCTTCACATCATGGCGAGGTCATCCTTTCTGCTTAATCCTCCTAGTGTATACCCAAGAGATTCATTAGTACTTCACATCATAACATCATCCTGTGAGTTCATATTCCCCCTGAATCCTTTTCAGCTTCATCAAGTGCCAGGGTTTAACCTGCCATTGCATTGCAGAGACCAGCCTCCTGCATGTGGTTGGCTTTGCAGGAGCTTAGTGCTGTGTGCTTATAACCAGCTTTATAACCATCAACAATACACTTACTTGTAGATTATTTTTGAAAAATTTTAAATAGCATTATATCTAGTACTGGCCACCCCAGGCACTATTAGCACTTTGAGGAGGATTCCATATTAGACCATTCAAAATCTCTTAGTACTCTGACCATGTGCTTTATTGATCCTGTCCAGTGCTGTATTATTTTATAATTCATGGCTAGTGGAGTTCTAACTGAAACATTACTAATTCTGTGAATATCAGAGCTTTTATAGCTACCATTTTTATAATCTCATAAAGTGCTGGAACTAGGTATGGCTACAAGGATTTGCACTGTATAAACCTGATTTTAGTGTTCACCTGTGATCCCACTCTTTAGAAACCAAACTGTCTACTACATTTTCTCTTATCATCCACATTATTCATTGTTATTGTGTTTGCATTCTTAATTCAGCACGCTTCCAAATTTCCAGAATTTCCTGAGTATTACTAGGTTGACATAAAAACTAGTAATAGTGGAATCTCTCTCTAACCACCTTCTTAGTGCTACAGGAGGTCATTATAATAAACCTGCTGATTTTGTAATTCTTGACCTTCGTTGATATTTAGTATTGATCCTCTGTTGTTACTCACAAAATGAAGAAAATCTCTCATGTTTTCATGTGAGGAGTATAAGATTTTACTTGCCAAGTTACCAAGTATTATTTGAGTATTTGTGACTTGTCTACGTGTTACGAAGTTTTATCATTTCCAGCTATAACTGAAAGTTTTAGTGGTGCTAGCCTTCCTTTATTACTGTGCTCTAAAGTCCTTTTTATAATGTCCATATACCTGCCATCTGTGATTTGTTTCTGCTTGTTCTTAGATTTCATTACCATGTTTCTAATAACATCCCATTGGTAATGCTAACTAACTGATTTCCCCTTATTTCGTCCTTCTCCATGCCAAAGTTGGCAGCAAAATCCCTAAGGTAGATTTGGCATTAAACACAGCCTCCGAGGAGATGGGTATAGAAAGAAAAAAATATTAACAAGTCGAATCCCATGGCTCATTACAGTTCAGTCCCTGTATACCTATGCTTGAATAAAGATAATCTTCAATTTTTTTTAGGTTTACCAAAGTAGTGGCATATTTCATATTTTGATGTTTGTATATAATTTTCTAATTAACTTTAAATCAGCTCCTGAAAAGTCATGAGGGAAGGTGAATAATCCCCAGCTCCAGGGTTTTTCTCCTATCAAAAATAGGTGTAAAATGAAGTTTAGCAAAGCAAGCATATTTGTCAGTAGAGCTGAAGAAAGCACATGTTGCTTTTGCAGATAGTTAAGCTTTGAAATAAAAATCACAGTGTAGTCACATTGCTTCTGTGTGCAAATCCTTCTCTAAATAGCCCTATATCAGTAGGCCAGACATCATGCTGTGATTCAAAAAACCATGTTGCTTTTTGCTGTATTGGGAAGTCAGGTGTTGATATTTTCTATGAAGCTGTTTGCAGTATAGTTACTGTGCTGGAGCCAGTCTGTAGGCATATTATTGTGGAGCCTGTGGTTTTTAGAACATAAATGGAACACCCCTCCTGCCTGCTGCGACAAATTTCTTGCACAGTCTTGTCCTTGAATTGCAAGCAATCAGTGGAGCAGGGTTGCAGAAGAACGGCTCTGGGAAGGAAACCTGGGGGATAACTACCTTTTAGAGGGGCAAATGCAAGCAATAAAACTAGAGCTCTGCTCCTACAATGAGCTCCAGGTTAATTCTTGAAATTACGGGTATTGAGGATCTCAATCTCAAAAAGGCTGTACAGGTCCACAGTGAACAGCTTTACTCCTACATAATAGGAGAGTTGTCCTAATAAATTAGGAATTCTTGCATTCTTTAATAGACATTGTGCAAAATATGCCTTCAATTACTTTGGAAAATGGTGCCTGCCTTCAAAGAGAGCTGTTTGTTATTCAGATCAGAAAAACAAAACTTTGCATGTCTAAATATAGATTTAGGACTGTAACTTCAGGTACTTATATTAAGAAAATACTGTGTGCTCTTCTGGCTCAATTCTGTATTTTATTCGCTGTCTGTGGATGTAATAAAAATGAATGAAACAATAAAAAAAGTAGAGAGAAAATTTGTTTTAAAAAAATCAAGCTCATGCACTTGTGTTAATCTCCTTCAAGGGAACTTTTTATGAATAATAGACTGACTGGATTTTTTCTTGTTCTTACCTCTAAAAGCTCCAGCAAGATCCAAGCAAGAGGTAATTCTCATCAGGAGGATAGCAAATTTTTATTTTGATACGGATTCTTTATGGACTCCCACTGGGAGAAGAAGGATTGAAGGTCAGCTTTTAATATATTGACAATAATGTTACTGATAAGAAAAAAAAATCTCCAGAAGACATGCTTAAGAAATAACAGAGAACAAAATATTAACTATTTGATCAAAATATGGCCTCTCCTTTTGTAGAATTTAATTTAGATATTTTTGTCAAGAAACACATTAACAGTACAGTCTAACCTTCAGTGTTTGATAACATCTCACTATAACTCTGGTAGAAGCCTCTCAAATACTCATTTAATTTTATGTATTCCTCCAAAAATATTTGCCCAGTAGGCCATAACATTCTTTTCAAGGATACCCTAGTGACATCATAGTTTGTTAGTATCCTAAATGTTATTAATTATTAAAGCAGCTGTGTTTTGTTCTTTAGGGTAGTTATCCATCTGAATAATTGATAACATAATTGCTTATGCTTATTCCCTATACCTAAGGGGTTGCCTACTTGCTGCTTTAACATAGCTATATAGAAGGAGGCTATTGATAATATGTTATACATTTTCTAGTGTTTATTCAAGAGGATAAAAGGGAATTTTACTGTGTGTAGGTGAGGCATTGCTACGTACTTGCACAAAAACTGTTCTATATTGGTCTCTCAGGGAGGAAATGTCACTATGCCTCTCTTTGAAATATTCTGCTATGTAGAATATATATATTAACAGTTGGTACCTTTCTGCATCTCTCTCACTTCCCACCCAGCAGTTGCTGAACTCTCTCCCTTTTGCAGGGGCTCTGTCTAAGGATCCGAGCAGGGAGCTAGGAAGGCCACGAGGAGGGGAGGAAGGATGGAGGGATGCATGGACCAATCTTGTGACCATGTGTGAAACACAGCAAGCATGCCCCAGTCCTTGCAGTCTGCAGACTTGGCAGATTTTGGGCCAGTATTGGGAGAACATAGTAAGGAGTGTAGTGGTGTGGGTGTTGTGTAGCAGGGTTGCCTGTTGGGTGCTGGATAGCCAACTTTGCCCTGATTGCTGGACCTGGAGTCCCTACTGCAAAGTGGGGTTTTCTGCTAGGACAGTTCTTCTATTGCTTCAGCTCATCAGCCTCCAGAAGCTCTGATATGTTTTAACTTGCAACTGAAAACTGAAAGAAGAATAATCTCTTCAGTTGTCCAGCTCCACTAGTCCGGCTCCAATAGTCATCGCCATGGAAAACGTGTTGCTGCTCATAGTTCTTTGGCTTGCAGGGGTTTTGAGCTCGGAAGGAATGGCATGCAAGGGGATAGAGCTCTTTGCCCTGTTGTAAAAATGGAAACTTGTCCCAGCATGGCTGTAGCAAGTGATTCAGCAAATGAAGAAGGAAGCTGCGCTCCCCGTGGGAGCAGCAGACGGGGGTATCTGTGATGCTTCAGCAGGAGAACAGTTGAACCAACAGCTTGAGAGCTTTCTCAGCTCCTGTATTAGATTGCATGAAATGGATATAATACTATAGACAATAGTTCTGTGATTAGTTTCATATTTCATCTTCATAAGCTAAAGACCTTAAGCTCTGGAGAAATTTTAAAGGGATATCACGTTGTAAAGCAGAAGAGCACTAATTGAAAATAATCTATAAGTCAATGTTTGCCTATTTTCACATGTCAGGACTAAACAGTTACCACTTCTTTTCAGTTAGCGCCATTGTAAAGGTTGACAAATTTGCCCCCAAGACTTGCTTGAAGGAATTGTCATGCTCCATACATACCAATGTGCACATTGAGTGCTGCCTCCCTGCTCTTCTCTGTGACAGCAAAACAGTGTGCCTTCCATTCTTTGCCATAGCAGTGGAAAATAAACATCTGGGTGTGAGAAAATATAAAGCAGAACTTCTGAGAGAATCTGTATGTAACAGAGCCTTGCTTTGTCAGAGAAATAATGCTTTATCAAAGAAAAAACAAACAAAAACCACAGTATACAGCATTAACATCTGGTTAAAAGTGCGTTAAAAGCCAACAACTCAATGTCAATTTGGTCTGACTTTACGGTATGATTTGCTTGATTATGGCTCTCTCTGGGGGAGGAGAGCATTTCGATATCATCCAAACCCCTAGAGGACAATTCAAAGCAGCTGGCATTCTATATATTACATAATTACAAAGCACACAGTGCCGTTTGGAACGCTGAAGAGGCACTGGGGGCCCACTTCTCAAAATATTTACAGCCTTTTATTCTTCTCTAAACAATCATTTGCATAGTAAAAGTGATATACAGCACACCAAAATGCAGATTTACTTTTTTTTCACTTTTTCAAACTTACCTGAAAGTGGCTGTGTTTAGCAGTGAGTATGCAGAAGGGAAATGAAGCTGGCAGCAATAAAGGCTGTAATGTTTTCAGGAAAAGCTTTATGTTTGCTCGGTCAGTGAAAGATGGGAATACTTTAACGAAAAACTGGAAGCTCTATCCGAGTTCTTTTGCTGTAGAAATGCAGAGCATGAAATGTGTCTCCCCTGGAAGCTGAGATGCCAGAAGCCAGGAGAAGCTGCAAGTTAGTAAGTTGTTCGCAACAGCTTTTCATGCTTAAAATGGGATGCAGCAGCTTCATCCTGGAAAAGTTTTGTGTTTGTGTTTTTCTGGAATACCTTATTTTTAATATTGACACCAGTTTCCTTCACACAGAATTGCTAAATCTGTATTTTATCTAAAGACCAGGAAGGGAAAAAAAAAAAAGAGGTTTCTCTCATTATATATATTTGTTCTAGAAAATAAAGTTACAGACAAATGGATAGGTGAATGGTTAATGCTAATAATTTTTCCTTACCACATCTGTAAAATGCACATGCTTTTGGGATATAAAGAAACTCGTATTTAATCTTAGCACCCACAATTTACCATCATGCCATTTGTGGGATACATCTCAGAGCGCAGCTGAAGTCCTTCGGAGAAAAGCCCAAATGTTCCTCAAGTTTTCCATTGTTAGATTCAGGTCTGTCAATTTCAGTAGAGAAAGAAAGCACAAACAACAATGTTAAATGATAGGGAAATACATTCTTAAAGGCTTTCATGCTATTTAGTACTTTCTTTAATAAAGGAGATCTTCTAAATATTTGGCTATGTTGTGCATTGGGCTAAAAGCCTAAATCCTTTGTCTTTTTTTTTTTTTTTTTTTTTTTTTTTTTTTGTTGATTTAACCCAAACTTTCACAGGTTATAGATCTGTTTTAGGGAGGAACAAATACTATCTGAAAGCGAGCAAAGGTAAATTATTAGATGCAGTACAGAGCAGTACAGAGAGCCTGGCATTTACTCATTGTCCAGGATCTGAATGGCCGATATGAACAGATACAATTGTAAATCTCTGCACCTGCACCATCTCTGCAAGAGCTGTCGTCTTTTAATTTCCACAAGGGTTACTGAAACTATTTTTTGGTGCCTGTTTGTGTCCCACATCCAAGGTATTTAAATGTATTGCATAATTTGGGCTGCAAGAAAAAGTATTGAAAGTGCAGAGTCAAGGTGAGTAATGTTATGGCAATCTGAAGGGACCACTACAAGTGGTTTGTTGAGGACACTGACACAGCGTGGCAGTTACCACTGCATGGTGAGACATGCACTTTACAAAATCTCTTGAATTATTAACCATTTTTTCCCATTCATCCAGTGTGGAATTTTAGTGACTGCCAGTTGTTTTTACAACCCATTTCCTAAATCAGTGCAAGAAACAGGGCAAAGAAAGTGTGCTCTTATCACGTGAAGAAAGAAAGAAAGTACCTGTGCTGCTTGCTGTCATCATAGATAACTAGCTCCAATTCACTGGATTTTCTTATTCTACACATGCTATTAGAGCACCTGCCACAGGAGATGCTAGTCAAGGTCATCTTAAGCCTGCTGGTAGAGAGGAATTTATCTGAATTTCCTCAGGAAAATATCTGCCTGCATTTTGTGAGTTTTGTAAGAGCTCCAGAAATGCTCGATTAAGAATCTATGGCATCAGTCATCTTGTTTTTTTAATTCATCTCTTCCTTTGAGTCTTAAAATCAATGATGTTACTAGCTTTGCTTTTAAGCTTTCCTGACCAGAGATGACAGAATGAATGAAAAAAAAAAAAAAGAAGAATGAATTAAAGGAAAAAAAGGGATGCAAGGATGACAACTCCCTAATACAAGTGATTGAGAAACTGGTGAAGGGAGACACTTGGCTGGACCTCATAGCTATGAAGAAGGAAGAACTAGTTGGGTTGAAGGCAGCCTTGGCTGCAGTGAGAGAGGGGAACAAGGCAAAGGAAGCAGGACTGGAGCCCTGGACTTCAAATGAGCAGACTTTGACTTCTTCAGAATCTGCTTGGAAGAATCCCAATAGAGACAGCAACGGAGAGGTGTCCAAGAGACCTGGTTGATTTTCAAGGATCACCTTATCTGAGTCCCAGAAACCAGGTTCTACCCTGCTACCCAGATGAGCAGGATGTCCATCAAGGGCAATGGGAGGCCCCAATGGATGAAGAGGGAGCTCCTAAAGAACCAGATGAAAAAAAGGGAGGAGGAATACAATAAGTGGAAACAGGACTAGGTGATCCAGGAGTGCGAGCATGTAGGGATGGTATTAGGAAAGGTAGAGCCCATCTGGAATTGAATCTGGCAAGGGATGAGAAGGCCAATAAGAAGGACTTCTCCTGTTAAGGAGTGTAGCGGATAGGAAAGGTGACAATTAATTGCCATGTCCTGTTGCTCCCCTGTCAAATAAAAGTGAT